>NJDD01011488.1:167567-179052 GCA_002245505.1 Calephelis nemesis
ATGAAATATATAATCCACTAACCTATTGTATCTTTAAACTAACTTGAAATAAATGAAATATAATTAAATATCTTGAGAGAAATAAAGTAATGGCTATTATAAATGTAAATTTCATTTGTAACTGTGAACTAATTAAATACTATTAAAAAGAGCTTTGTAGTTATCTAAATTATTAAATTTTTAACTACAAGAAAGTAGTTGAAAATTTCGCCAAAGGAGTTAAATACTCAATAGTTGAATAGCTCAAGTGTTTAGAATAGACTTGAGACGAAAGGGTGCAAGTTCAAATCCTTTGCAGTGATTTTTTTGTTTCTTTGAAATTTTCAGAAACGTATTCAAAGCACTAAAAGTTAAGGTATAAATAAATATTCCTGAACAAATTGAATCTAACCCGAAAGTAAGCAACTGTAATGGGTGTAAGCCGACAACACTATTACATAGGAAAACTTAAATAGATACCAGAACCTATATATAAAAAAGACATAATTAAACTGTTAGAAATAACATTATTTATAACTCAAGAACGGCTCAACCGATTCGGCTGAAAATTTAGGAGGAGATACGTTAGAACCGGGAGCCGGATATAGAAAATTTTATCCCATTCGACTGTGAGAAAACTAGGAAAACCAATATTTTAAACTGACGGGTGAAATGAAGTTCGCCAAAACAGCTAGTAAATTTAATAAACCCTAAGACCAAGAATTGAAAAGATCTAAATGTTTATCACATAAATGCCTGCCCGTGTAGGCGTGTACGCTAGTCCCTCGACCAACGACAACCAGGAGGTCATAAGACAATAACAATCGTTACTTAAAGGTGCTAATAGAACTATAAATATTTGTAATGTTGAACTCCAGCTATCAGTGAAAGTTAATACCATCATTTGGGATGGTTAAAATATCTGCTTCAGGCGCAAATGACTCCACCAGTAAAGCGGTAATTACACTAAATTGCCGAGACACTTTATTACGTGTTCTCCGCCTGCCTCGTTATTATCACGGTGTTTGGTTTTATGGCTAATTAGGCACTTAGCACGTGTGGCAGGGTAATGACGACATATGTTGCCCGACAGACTACGATATCTTTTTATCCAGATTCAAGAAAGGGTTATATGTTTGAGTATTTATAAGATTCCTATAAATTTTTAAAGAAAGAAAAAATTTCGCCCCAGACAGGATTTGAACCTGTAACCTTTCGTCACAAGCCGACGAATGCTCTAACCAATTGAGCTACTGAGGATTCAAGTCCCGTGGCGAAATTTTTAATTCCTTTCTAACCCGTTAACGCGGGTAGTTATGTCCTATAGATACACAATTCTGAGTACCCACCAAATGAGTTCATCACCGATGAAATTCACATTTTTTTAGAATGAACATAACTTTCGTTTCTTGCATCGTATTTTTATTTTTATATATCGTATAAAAATATCGTATACATAACTTTCGTTTCTTGCATCGTATTTTTATTTTTATATATCGTATAAAAATATCGTATAAAAACGCCCTACCCTATTATCTACCCGCGTTAACGGGTTAGAAAGGAATTAAAAATTTCGCCACGGGACTTGAATCCTCAGTAGCTCAATTGGTTAGAGCATTCGTCGGCTTGAGACGAAAGGTTACAGGTTCAAATCCTGTCTGGGGCGAAATTTTTTCTTTCTTTAAAAATTTATAGAAATTTATCCCACGCACAAGGTAAGTGCTAAAAAAATAAAAAATAAAAATACGATTTAATAGATTGGTGAAAAGGTCTTATTAGCCTTAGTGCATTACTTAATTTAAAAAAAATGTATCTTCAGGCCCATATTTCCGAAGATATAGGCAGAGGCTCAACCACCCACGACTAGCCGAAGAGATTAAGTTCAAAGTTTCAAGCCTATCGCCAACCGGGCACATATCCCATCCCGGGCAACTTGGTTCTATCAGAAAATTTAAAATACTTATTTTCGATTTTTTTCTCGATGCTCTACCCCAGGATCGAACCCAGGACCTCAGAAAGTCAAGTACGGCGCCAGACTACTAGACCACAGGTGTGGTTCTTATGTTGGAGCAGTTTTTAAATGAAAACTGCTTTAGCTGCGTTGTGCTCTTTTTTTGATGGGTAAAAAATGTTAAACATACACACACATGTGTTCAGATCGAAAACTGGTGATATTAGTATGGCCAACACTGGTATAGACGGCCTCAGCTGCGACTATCTGAGAGCTAGCTTGTAAATATATTTTTTTGTTCTTGAACAAAATTAATTTAATTAATAAGTACTGTATTTGTGCAAAATTAATACCTAATTCAATATATTAAAAATACTCATCGTTATTATTCAATGTTTCACTTCTGCCTCCACTTTTGGATTGCAACCCGTTGGTTTTTTTTATTTGTTATGTTTTACGAGTATTATTTTTTATGTTATTTTATATATATTATGTTTGTAACGTTCTAACTTTTGATAAATCTTTAGGAAATAAATATTTGAGGCATTCTGTTAAAGTAAAGTATCTTAACGCCCATATCCCCGAAAAGGTAGGCAGAGGCATAACCCACCCCACGATTAGCCAAATACATTAAGTCCCACAATGTGATAGGTGGTAAGCCTATCGCCAACCGGGCACGCGTACAATCCCGAGCAACATTCTTTTTTACTAGAAAATGGAAAAACCAAATTTTCTTTTTCTCCCGAACTCGGGACCTCTTAAAGTTAAACACCTGGACCACTAGATAACAGAGTCTATAAGGCATTCTATTATTTGTTTAATAACCTAAATGTCGTATAAGTTGACTCCAATTGAATAATTATTATGTTTCGATATGTATTACGTATTCGAAGCGTATATGGTGCATATACGCTTCGAATCCCGTTATGGAATTCCATACAAAAGAATTTCGTAAAAAATAGAAAAAATAATTTTGTCCATTGCAAATCCACCCTAATTCCGCATGGAAAACTACCAATATATATCGTGTCCACAGATTTATTTGGATTTGTAGAATCCGAAATTTTGATTCGATTTGTCCGAACGCATGTCGCGGCCCTAAAATGTTACCCAATAGTAACACAGGTTACTTGTGTAAGCGAATACATATCCATCATAACAATGAGGAAATGCTGAGCGCATTTAGAACAAGGTATAGTGTATCGACTGCTGGCTACTGTATTCGTGATGATTTCAATAGGGCTGTGCTTAGTTGATTTTATTAATTGTCGACGGAAAAACAAGAGTGTTATAAGTTTGACGTCCGTATATGTCTATCAATGGTGTCATAACTTCTAAACAAGTGGACTAATTTCGATGTGAAGTTTTCTGCTAGAAAATGTCATAATCGAGATAGTATTTGGAAAGGGGGGGCTAACAAACGGGTTTTAATAAAAATAAATGTATGTTATAAACTTTTAATTATTTAAAAATTTTGGTTAATTTAAAAAGGTCAACATAAAGAAAATTAGGTATTTCCAATTTTCTAATAAAAAAAAGTTACTCGGGATTGGATTAGTGCCCGGATGGCGATAGGCTCAAGGACATTGTGTAACTGTCTACGGCTAGTAGTGGGTGGTTGTGCCTCTTCGGGGATATGGCCTTGAAAATACTTACTTTTTAATTAATAAAAAACTATTATGAAAGGATTTTACTTTCGTTTTAGCTGTGAAAGGGCAACATACAGATAGACAAACCGAGTGACATAGAGACTTTCGTATCCTTCCTTTCCGACCTTCCTATTAATATTGTAAATGCGAAAGTTTGTCTGTCTGTTTGTTACTCCTTCACGTAAAACCTACTAAACCGATTTTCATGAAATCTATCACACACATAGAGGGTAACTTGGATTAGCACATCGAATAGTTTTTATCCCGAAAAAAAAGTTCCGGTGGGGGCATTGACCACGTTTGCAATGCCGCGGGAAACAGCTAAGTAGTATTAAAAAAAAAATGCAAATGTGTTAAGTACCTCAACAATAAATAAGTGATGTGAACATTTTTTGACAGCCCTATAAATCCCTATGGTTTGTAATTAGCTCGAAGCATGAAGCCTGCAGGTTTAATTACAATGCAGTTGAGTGCGTCGGGGTCTAAACCCCTTTAGGGAACGGTGTATTAATAATCATAATTAACTAGCTGATTCAGTCTCTTTGGGGTTTCTCTCGGAGTTGGGAAAAATCCGTTACAACTGATACAATTTTGAATTTATGACATTTTCTAAATAGTGATGTGTATTTGTGCGAGCAAGTACAGGAGTAAGAGTCGAAACACATAACTGCGTTGCGGCGTCGCGCCACTAGAATCAGAAGTAGCGTCACTGCTGATAGTTACGGGGCTACAGTATTTATTTATAAAAAAAATAATTGTGTACAGTATAGTCGGACATAAAATATGAATCATCAAAACAAACATACACACACACACACTCACACACACACAAACATACTTATAGAGTACGTACTGAGTATACATTTAAACAGTAGAATTTATCATTATCATCAATCAATCATCAAAATTTTATGAATAAGTCTGTCTATCTGTTGTTCGTTCATAGCTAAACCGCTGAACGGATTTTGATAAAATTTGATAAGAATCTCTTTAGATTCCAGGTTTAAATACGTTTTTTTTTCATTCAAAACCTCTAAGTGAATAAAGGACGAAAGTTTGTATGAAAATTGTACATCTTTTTTTGATGAAGTCGCGGTCAAATAGCTACTCGTAGTCTTAAATATTAAACGAAACACTACTTTTCTTGGTCGCCACACTACTCGTGAACACGGATCAACCATTTTTTTATGTTTAATTGTACTAACTATAGTCAACAAATAGTCAAGGTTTATAAATAAATAAATAAATAAATATCCCTGAACAAGTAACACAATTTGAAACTAACCGCAAGTAAGTAAATTATATGTTTGTGTTATGAGTATTAGTCAACGATTCTTATACATAGAAATACTTAAATAAATATCTGTATAAATTTAATAAACATCCAGACCCGGAAACGCAGACATCTAAACGTTCCTCACACAAATGCCAGCCCCCGTGGGGAATCAAACCCGAGCCTCGCGGTTGATCGGCGTAGTTAGGCATGTACGTTAGCCACTCGACCAACGAGGCGTGCAGATTTATATATAATAATAATATTACAGTTCAGGAAAACGTTTTTTAGCTTAGCTATTAGTAATAAAAATACAAAAAAGAGATCAAATTAATGAAAGATAATTTCTTCCTTATAACCTTTAAGGATTTTCTCATATCTAATGTTTCATTTGGATTTTATTTAATTTTATTTTCACATTCATGCGAATATGAAAAGATTTGTTCCACTACATCTTTTTGCAACAGTTTTAATTAAACTATACAAATAAAAAACACAATCCATTGGAAAAGTGGAATGAGGCGGCTGTTAAGCTCTGAGCTCGATGAGTGTGAATTATTTAATCTTTTTTCATGGATTGAAACTTGCCGCTTTCTACAATCAAAGTAATTATGGATGGAAATTTAACCTCCGTTTGTTAATATCTTTCAAACTAATGAATTTAATAAAAGTGTGGTGAGGTCGAATAAATTGTGTTACATTTTTTGATTTTATGTTTTTTAATCTTAATTTTTATATTTATTATATTATACGAGTATTATTAATGACTGACGCACACGTCTAACTCTATTGACTAACCGTAGGTTCGATTTCTGACGTGGTGACGTAGACGATTGGTTCAGCGGTTTTGGTCAATAAACAAACAAACAAACTTTCGCATTTATAATATTAATAGGACTTGTACCTGTGTAGGCTACTTTAGATTAATATATTTTGACAATTCCAAGATCGAATAATGGTGTATCTATGTGATAATAGCACATGGTTTGTATGTAAAAGTTTCGTTTGATAGATTACGATGCATCAGAATCAAACAAAACAAACAACCCTTGGAGAGAGAATCGGGATTTGGAAATCAAATTGTTCGGCTACAAATAGAAAGTTTTCAAATTTGTAATCCCGATGGAGTATCTGGATAACCGTGATAAAGTTTAGAAAGATTTTTAGACATTCGATATTTGTTATTCCATCTGACTACCTTTGGATCGATTGTAAAAAAAATACAAGTGGATATCCTCAAGGGCGTAGCCAAAATTCTGTATAGAGGGAGGCAGAAAAAGAAAATCCTAGATTTTTTTTATGATATTTGAAGGCAAACAAGCAGACGGATTTCATGATGGTAAGAAATTCACGCCACTTAGAGACACCAAAAGCTGAAATGGTGCGTTGTAAACCTTAGGCCGGGAACTTAGGCCTAGAGCAAGTTTATCGGCTACCTTACCCTCTGAACCGAAACACGTCAACGGCAAGCACTGTCATTATGGCGGCAGGAATAGGTAAGGCGGTGGTACCAATCCAGGCGAGTCGCTGCGAGATTCTAACTCCTAGTCAAATGTCACGGTGTTAGTGACAGCAAACCTATGCTCGCTTTTTACAAGATCCGTGGCACAGGAAGGGTGATGGTCAATTCTGCATAGGAGCCCGGACCAACACAGGACTATAGTGACTAAAACACTATAATCCATAGTAACAACTCGTAGTTGAAACAGCGAGATCCGAGAAAGTGTGAGATTGAAAGAAAGTGTTGGGGTTAAAATAAGAGATGTCATGCTTCGTCGATTCGATCATATAAAAGGATGACAGATGGAAGATTGACAAAGAAGATATATAATGCGAATATGGATGACATTCTTCGAAAAATTTGATCGGGTTTCATCCTAGGGTAATGTCAAAAAGAAAAGGGAGAAAGTCAAACAGGTCTGCAAGGATCGTGACGATGTTGTTAGATAGCTTAACAGTTTTTGGATGATGGAAATATACACATTATATTTCACTAGAACATCACAATCGTAAAACCAAAATCTTAGGTCACATGTACAAGTGCTGCCTTTATGGACTCTAGAAAAGGTAATGCAGTTACGCCGAATAGGTTTATTGCATAGGATTTTATTACCTAGTAAAGAACTGCCTATCTATATTGTAAAGAATAATACTTAGACCTGTCGGTCGGTTGGAATTTTTAAATAATATTACGTCCTTATATATGAAATTGGCATTTTGTCATATTGGCCTCAATCATAAATTTCTGATCTTTGCTTAGGAAATCAAAATACAAATTTATTCAGTTATTCTTACATGTATTTGTGTTTCTGTTTATTTGTCTTTTCTTTTGATTTTTCTCTTTGTATAGCTCAGTTTACAAAGTAGGTAACTTGGAATATCGCGATAAGTAAACCATGATGGAAAAGCTACCTGCTAAACAACCGAGACTGATCATTCGCCCTACGCCGTTACTGCTTCACAACAACGCCAGAAAACACACACCGGCTTTTCTACCAAAATATCTTTAATCAGATTGTATAAGACTTACATCAACCCTTTAAAAATTTGAATAACTCTTTTCAAGAGAAAAAAATACTGTGTTGGGCAGTCCAAATCACCTTCATATTTAACAAAGGTTATTTTTTTGATAAAATATATTTTTTTGGCTTTTGTTCCTCTTTTGCAAAACACTAATTTTATATGTAAGGACCTAACATATCCACAATTCAACCAATAAGGTGAGTGTAAAAGGTACTTTAATTTAATTTGTTTAATTATACGATTGCGATTGAATGACCAAAAAATAGAATTATTCATTATCATTCCCGTTTCAAGGACAAATTATTAACATTTATCTAAATAAGCATTGAAATATTTGGAGATAAACAATGTTGGTTCGAAATATCTTTTCAAATATTTAACGGAGATTCATTAAGCGCCTCTGAAAACCGTTTCAAGATTGTAAAGATTAAAAGATAGTATTTATTCAGCTTTGACATCCCATTTATTCATTTGTTAGAGATTTTTGTTTATAGTAAAAAGGTCTTCAATATAATAAGGTTATGTGTTGTATGATTGACGAGATGTTTCGTTGTTTGAGGGGTTAGTATATGCACGTAACACTTCTGATCATTCGACAGAGTCGGTTTCGATTGCCGACATGGTTTTAAGAACAGAAAATCTAAATTTTTAAAACTGTAAATAAAACAAGTAGTTTCAGAAATTAGCTGATTTAAACGCAAAATACGCTTCTTTATTAGTATCGAATTAGTGAAAGGTATATCTACAGTTTTGCTAAAAGCTTAACATCAATATCTTTAGATAGGTTTTCTTTAAAGACTCTATCTGCATGTTGGACTGAAGTTAGTTGAAATAAGAAGTATATCTCAAATGAAGTTTTTTAAGTATGTACCATACGTTTTAACTTACAATGGTGTTGATTCTGCTGTTCACAAATTAAACTTATTTTAGATGCATGCTGTCTTTTACAAATGAACCAAAAACAAACGAGATGGAACATTTAGACGTGCCAGATTAGTCCGGACATATCAAATTGTGCTGTTTTTAATCAAAATTTTCCGAGTGGTAGCGATAGATAGTAGAAATTGTCGTGTACAGACTCATCTGACAGCACTAAAAGTGTTTTGTCATTTTCTATAACTTTCGTTGAAAGAAGATAGCGATAACTTAAAATTAGTTTAGAGAGTGCGCAACAATATTAACACTTATGACGCATTCATGTCAATTATAACTTAGATTAAAATATGGAATTAAAATAATGAAATTAGTTAAATTTCACATCTTAGCATATATTGTTCTTAATTTTATAATTAGAATCGTTTGTATTTTAAGTTTTTTTTTATAAAATAGGAATGACATAAAATCTCATATTTAGATAGAACTCACCAAGAAAATATTTGGTGTAGGTATATAGATGACCATAAGAGAACATAATGAAAAATATCTATTTTGTCTTGTTATAACAAAAAAAATATAAACCCCATGATATACAGCAGAGATATACAAGTAGGTAGAGGTTTTGCTCAAAGAACAAATTTTAGCCGCCTTGTTACTAAACACGGGCTGAAGTAGGAGTAAAATTAAATTGATATTATAGACTGTATATGTATATAAGGCGGCTAAAATTTGTTCTTTGAGTAAAACCGGGTTGAACCTTGGAGTACTTTACTTCGTGTTTATCAATACGACTTCGTGTTTATCAAGACGGCAGGAGAGATTCTTTAAAAATGGAGAAAAACTCAGCTTTTATACATTTTCACACATGTACATGTTTTTTTTTTAAATTTTGGTGTGTATTAAATTAATTATTATAGCTAAGTAAAATTTATTGTCTATTCGAAGTTTTTAAATAAATAGAATCATTAAATTAATAGAACCTTTAAAAGTTAGAAATATCATAAAAGTTAGATGAAGTCCGCTAAGACCTAGCTTTTACAATAAAAAATGCAATTTGTTCTCGTTTAGAAGCTTTCTAAGCTTATTCTAAGAAAGTGTTTGGCAAAATAAAAGTTTGGGTTTCATGTCGTTGTCCAGTCAAAACTTTTGCCGTGAATATTTTATCAATTTTACAGATTTTACGACCACATTTGCGGTTGAAGTGCTAGAGTATATAACCTAACGCTACCGACTATCAAAGAGACTAGAGTTTGTGACAACGACAATGATTTGTATGATGATCGTGATATGTATCTTCACACATATATCCCCGAAAAAGTAGGCAGAGGCACAACCAGGGCACCCACGACTAGCCTTAAAAACTAAGCCCCACAACGTTATAGGTGGCAAGCCTATCACCAACCGGGTGCATATCGAATCCCGTCAACGTTTCAATTAGATAATTGAAACTACACATTTTCAATTTGTTTTGTTGCCCGATAAAATCAAATACGGAACCTCAAAAAGTCAAGTCCGACGCCGGACCGCTAAACCATCAAGGCGATAATATGACTATTGACCATAATAGAAGTTTGTATTTCGAAATCTGGGTGATTTATTTATTTATTTTCACTATTTATTTTTTTATATATCTAATAGTTGGATAATACCTACGACACAAAGACATGTTGGTTTATTTAGGGATATTTATTTATAAATCAGAATCAATAAATTGGAACTCAATAGAAATGAACATTGATATCACGACTGTATGAAAAGATAAGGCGGTTGCTTGGTACCAATATGACCAAATTGTTGCGAAAATAAAGAGACTGTCCACAAGGGGCGTTTTACGCGCATCTATCTAAATGCGTTATTGAAATACTTAAGTTGCGTAGAACCCATAAAGGTGCTGCGGCGCATTACCTTTTCTGGTGGCCGTTAAACTTACTTTTGCTCAAGGCCTAAGATCTCGGCCTCAGGTTGGCAACGAACCATTACCACTGTTAGAGTCTCTAAGCGGTGTAAAGTTCTTACCATCAGGAAATCCTTCTGCTTATTTGCCTTCCCAGTTCCCATATCATAAAAAAATACCTGATGCACGCATAAAATGCTTATGAACTATTCTCTCGACTCACGCAAAATTAAATCGTGCATGCAAGTTGAGATACTCGGGCGCCATTGCTGCGAGCAAGGCCTCCGAATCCGTGGTGAGTAGAAGTATTTAGTTTAAAATGAAGAGTAACAACTTTTTATTAAAAGAATTGAAAGAAGAGTAGCCACAGATTTGAATAGGATATAATAACATTTCATTTTATATTAACTACTCAACAGGTGTTTCTAATGAGTATATATTATTTTAAAATCTACAATATAGGGTAGGGAATATCTAGAATTAGATGAATGTTAAATTATTGTCTTTGTCGTTTAAGACGAGTCCATCGACGGTATACAAGCCCCAACACAACCACTGTATTCAAGTCTTTAGGGAGGCAATCAAGGTCGTCTCTGCGTAGGTATACGTTTATAACTTACTTGGGCGCAATATAAATTGCTATGCCCGAAAGCCTTAGCGCGTAAAATGCCCTTTATAGACAGGCAACAGGCTACACTAGTGAAATAATCTGAAAACTTATATAACTACATATTCTATTACCGAGCGTTAGGGCTGTCAACGCTATCGAAATTTTCTGCAGCCTTTGTGGCATGGAAACATCGATAAAGCCAAAGTTTAATTTCGTATATGTAAATGAATCCGACAATTTTACGTTTACATTAATTTCAGAGGATTTGTTCTGAGTATTAAATGTCATCCAGCGTGAAATATTAAGTACATGAAAAAAATAACATACATAAAAGTGTGTGCTCAGGTTGGCAATGCACCATTACCAACTTTGGTGTCTGTCTAGGTTGTGTGAATTCCTTACCATCAGGAAATACGTCTGCTTGTTTGCCTACCAATATCATATAAAAGTAATTAATAAACACTCAAAGTCGGAAATGCAGACATCTAAATGTTCATCACACCAATGCCTACCCCCATCGGGAGCGAACTGGAGCCTTGCGGGTAATCATTGTAGTTAGGCGTGTACGCTAGCCACCCGACCCGAGGTCTAAACAAAGAGTATAAATGAAAAATAAATATCCCTTGACAATTGAGTCTAATTACAAAGTAAGCAAATTATAAGTAAGTAAATATTAATTATAATTTCGATGTTACATCCTCGAGATTTAAATAACTCATGTAGTCCGTTG
>NJDD01011490.1:0-24307 GCA_002245505.1 Calephelis nemesis
GATTCTACCCAGCAACCGTTTTTATTTTGTAATATTTATATAAATATATATATTATGTATAAGTATGTAATCGGTATTATCAAGTTTGGTGCTCGTTTGAAAATGATGCCCTATTCATGTTAGATCCTATGTAACAATTTTCAAATTAAGTAATGTCAACGTAACTTTAGAAAGAGAAAGCAATATTATGCTATATGAGTTAAAAAAATGTAGGTAGGTATTAATTTAATTGTAGGTACCCACCTACAATTAAATTTTTATGAGATGTGTACTTGGCTTTATAAAATCCTTTTTTGTTACCCCGCATTCCGATTATACGTTACCACGCGAAAGTAACAAAAACAGAAGTAACGAAATGAAGGTTTTAGATATTCAAAAAATAAAATTTCCGTTAAATTCTAACAGTTGAAACAAGTATTTTGCATCAAATTGTAGTGCATAAAACTAACTGTTAACCAATTTAACAAAATATTAAATCACTGTGAACTTACCTTGACACAACGTAACAAATCCTGGAAAGAATTTTTGGCTGTGCAGTGTGAAGTGTCTGGTCGCGGTTGTTGTTGACACCAAAATGACATTTCAACAATATGGCGAAGTTAAATGTCATCTAAAGTGTTGCCACGAGTAAAAACACTAAATAATTTAACACCTTTTGAAAAAAATCGATACGAAAATCGGTAACAAAATCTGAATTTTGTTTCGGAACTTTTTATGGGACAATATTAGTTTTGAAATAAAATAAACAAGTATAGCATGTTTTACAATAAACTCAATAATACATGAATTTTAATACATTAATCAGTGTTTTAGGATTATAATATATATCTAGGTTCTTAGAATTTTATGAAATTATATGAATTCGAAATCACTGTGGTCACCATGGGACAAACTGTTTTCCATACTACGAGAATTTTGATATTTAGTCTGATAACTTAATAATATTGATGAAGTAATGACAATCGAATGTATTAGTTGTAATATCATATTAAAAAAATAATCAAAAACAAAAACATGGGACATTGTCATAGTGGATGTGGTCAAAAAAATTGAGAATTGCTCGTTTTACAGTTATAATATATTTCTGGGCCAGTAACATGTAAGCAGCAAACACTATGCGGTTTCGGTTTTGTACTGTGCAGCTGTCCGACCAAAACCTAAACTCAGCTGCCCCTGTATCTACACCTATGGATATAAAATCTGAAAGACAACTTAAAACCTCGTCAAGGCACCGCGGTTGCCTTCTCCTTTATGCCACATAAAACACGTCGCTGTTTATGTATTTTTCAGTTTTACTCTTGTTTCTTTTATCTAACATAGTTTGTATTTGTAATTTTTACCTTTCAGCAATATCTAAGTTCTTTTCTTTAATTTTTTCCCTTATGGACATTGTCAAAGGATTTTTTGGTATTGGTGATGCTTCGACCAAAAATTTTGAAGCTGTTTCTTTTTTTTGTAAGCTATCTAAAAACTGTGCAATTGTATCGTCACCAATATCGACAATACTTGTATCCTCTATAATGTCTGGATCAATCAAAAGGCTAGGAGATTCCCTGCTTAATAGAGTCGGTATCAGATTTTCCGGTGTTCGATTTGGATCTATGTTGCTTATATTTATACGCTCGCTGACTAGGTTTGGTCGACAATCAACTATCGAAGAAGAAATCTGTGATGATAGTGTTTGTATTCTTGGTTCAACCTTTTCAGGTGAGCGTTCTGTACTTTCTCTTTCATCCACGAGTTCTGGTTAGCGATCCAACGAAGTAGAAGCCTGAGTCAGAGGCGTTAATGTCGGTCCTACAAAGGCAACAGACTCAGATGGTTCGCGAGGAATTGCTTCGCGTAATGCGATATCTGATATTATTAAAACAGTATCGGGCAAAGCATTTGGATTTCGTGGATAAATCCCGCTTCCTCTAAAGCCACCAATTGCGTTGGAAGGAGTAGTTGCGCGAGTCCAAGTATTGCGTATAAGTGTTCCAGTATTGTAACAACTGATCATTTTGTTGGGGTTTGTTCGCATGAAATGATTAGTTTTATGGTTGAAATACGTTTTCGATTGTCTAGTGGTTGTAGAGCTGAAGTTGTATGGCTGGATAGGCACAATAAAATGATGTCATTATCAATATCAGCTTGCAGCATGTCTGGCGCAGAAGAATGTGATGCGTGTCCGTCTAATATAAGCAAAACCTTACCTTGGGGCTTCACCGGTACGAAGTGTCCTATTAGCCATTTGTAGAAAAGCTCAGAATTGATGTACGCAGACTTTTTATTCATATATACTTTTGAGCCTTGTGGAAGTCCATTTTCAAAGTCAGGTTTTTTATGTATACCTTTTATTACATTAACTGGTGGAAGAAAATTACCGATTGCATTGCAATAGCCACAATTGTCATAGTTTCACCTTTCTCTGCGGATGTAACCGAATGAACTACCTTTGCGCCTTTCTTGGTGACAACTTTTCCGCTTTTATTATTTAGCTGGATACCGGATTCGTCCATATTATATATACTTTCAGGTTTATTCAAAAATGCCATTATCGGTCATAACTACAGTTAAAAGCTCATAGAAGTTAATCACTTCTTCTCTACTAAGACCTTTAGCTCTAGTAATAGATAAGCCTTCAGCTTGTCTGATGGACAACTCTGGATTCCTCTCAATAAAACTTTTGAACCTTGCATATCCGGCCGATTGCTTTTCATTTTCAAATTTGTGTTTTAGTTTTTCAGCAAATTGATATGCTAGCATACATATTGTTTGCCTGTTAGGAGAAAATCCTGCATCTGCTAGCTTGAGAATGTGGTTTACCAACCTTTTTTTCATTTTGAAACTCAAGGACAGGATGTTTCCCCAGTGTCAATTGTGTTTTGTTTTAAGCAGCGTAACGCCTTCTAGTAAACGTAAAGTTCTGGATGGAATTCCGAAGAGACGGGATATTTCATTGATCCCCATAATCCCTTTGTCCATTTCATTGAAAGCTGGTTGTAATTTTTCTGCGGTCCAAGATACCACTCGAGCTTGAACTCCCGCCTTTCTCTTATATTTTCGTGGCATGGTTCTAAAACAGTCAATTACAAACATACTTATGTGCTAAAATCTTTATTACATGCCTAAAATGAAATGTATACAAGTTAGTACTACTTAGGCACCAGCTAGTGCCCCAAAGAACTAACAAAATTTATCAGTAAGAATCGGATAAACATAATAATTAATTGCAATGAAAATTATAAAACATAAGGAAAATATGTTAATTTATAATGTATAAAGATATGAGAGATAGAGGCACTTAACCTTACACCTATACCGTGAAAAATCAAGGTGACTATCCTTTTTGATACGGATGCCCTAATATATTTTTACTAAAATAAACACAAAACAACAACTATATGATTATAGTTGTGTAATTTAATAACCTGTGTACTTATATAACAAAAATTGTATGGAACTAATTACTACTTGTAAAGTTATGGAGCTGTAAATACTTCTATAAAAAAGTCCGAGCTGTTTGACACGGTCGCCGCGGAAATTATTGCACACACGAGTGAAACACGTCCACTTTGAACGATGCACTTGCGGAGAGTGAGGTGTGCGGCGTCTGCGCTCCCGTTTTAACCTATTTAAACGTTGGTAGCTATTTCAGAAATATGAGTTTTAGAAAACGAGGCACCTACCCCACTGCGGCGTCTCTCCCGGTTTTACCTTTTGTACAGAAATCTTCAATGCTGTTGAACGAAGTTTGTTTTTTACGACTAATCTCAAATCGCACCGACCTTCAAAAGGTATTATTTGTTCATCGATTGGATAATTACCAGCATATCTTGGTACCCGAAGGCGTCTGTTCCGGACTGCATCGATAATAGGCTGTGCCATCGATTGCTCTGGCACTCTAATTCAGCGCTGTAAAGTCTACACAACGCAAAGTCAGAAGAAGGAAAATTCGTTCCTTAGACAGTACATATGTAATCGAGTCATACATTCCTTTCGCTCCCAATCATCTTCAGTCATCGGCAACAATACATGCCGTATTCCAAAAAAACTTCTTATGTCCTGCAAAGATCAAATCTGTCTCATTTGCGTACCCGTTTTGGTCATATTATATTTTAAAAGAAAAAGGAAAAAATGTTTTTATTTGCGGTATATGAGTGTTACAAAGATGTTACAAAATTATTTAAGCGTTCCGACATATTCTAACAACTTGTGGTGTGCAAATATTTAATAGGTTTTAATCAAGTTACTAATTTTAATTATTTAGTTACTACCTACACACTGTATTTTGTATTTATTACAGGATTATTTATTAATACAAACAATTTTTAGAATGTAAATTAATTTATCCTAAAAAATTTATTTATTTATCTACCGTAAACTACTACCGTTTCCAAACCTAGCCAGACAGGAGAAGAAACTGCAAAACAAACTTTTTTGGGGTCAAAGCAATCTGTTCCATAAGCTCCTCAGTAAATTGGCGCTCAAATTTTTCGTATCTAGTTTTAACTTCTGGATAACGAACAGCATCTTCTAAATGAAGTTTGCTCTTAAAAGGTTTCCTCTGCCATCTTACTATCATACTTAGAGGTATGTCATCGTTTTCAATTTCTTCGCTTTCGTCAGAAGTAAAAGAACTTTCATATTTGAGATTTTCTAGATTTTTTTTTGAATGACTAATGTGTTGCCAACCTCGCGGTTTTTACAACTTCACCGGGCTTTGTGGGCCGAGCAGAGTGCTCAGCCCGAGACATCATTATTTAGATGGATTGGACTGTTCCCTACAACGCCAGCAACAAGGGCTGTCTCCTAGGAGACCGTACCTCGACTTGGTGCTGCGTTCTGGTTACTGGGTGGACTAGGTGGAGGAACAGTGGCGGCTCGTTGCTCGGTGTTAGGCGCCGGGCGCAAGAGAGGTCTTCGTCGCCTAGACCGGCGGCGACGGTGTAGTGTAGTGTTCTGTGAATTTGTGATCCGGTTGGGATTGGGAGTGAGGTTCGCGTTTGCCACGGTTATTGGATCCGGTGAACATTCTTACTGTTTAGGTCGCCTCCTAGGAACACTAAATCGCCCATGTTAAAGAGGTTTTCTAAGTCTCTCTCTAACAGGGGCTTGTTGGGGCTAAGATAGGCTGATGCTAGTATGATGGACCTGTGTCCAGTCATACCCACTTGACATACTGACACCTCTAGGTTCTCCAGCTGCGGAGGATCTAGGGGGGCTATTTGTAAACATCTTTTGTAATAGATTAAGGTGCCGCCTAGGTTACCTATTCTATCATTCCTAATAAGATTGTTATTCGCGATTTTAGGATCGCGTTTACAAGGT
Organism: Calephelis nemesis; assembly: GCA_002245505.1. Classification (NCBI taxonomy): domain Eukaryota; kingdom Metazoa; phylum Arthropoda; class Insecta; order Lepidoptera; family Riodinidae; genus Calephelis; species Calephelis nemesis. Next base: position 5,314 of record NJDD01011490.1, read on the forward strand.
TTAAGGAAGGTCTCTTGTACTAGGAGTATGTCTATGTTATGTATTTTTACAAACTCCCGTACTTCATGTTTTTGCCGACTTAAGCCGTTTGCGTTGTATGACGCTATTGTCTAAGAGTATGGTTTCACTCTTCCGGTTGTACTATCCATTTAAATTATGAGTTTGGGAAAAACGTCTAATCGATTTGATCAAGGCAGAGTGCCTTGCAATTAAAAATATGTGACCCTCCGGTGGCGTCACCCTAAGTTCCCGGGCGAAGTCCGATACTTCGTCCGGGTCGATCGCGTTCGCGAGCTCTGTAATTAGAGCGAGATCGGCCTCGAAATCGCCCTAGGGAGAAGATTTTGGTGTTGGGGTGGCCTTAGGGGCCGGGGTGCTAGCTGCGTTGGAAGGCAGAGGTGTCGCCTTGTGGGGCGGGGGGGTAGCCTTGGCCACTGGTTTTACCAAGCTCGGGGGCTTGACCCAAGCGTTGGTTGGTGGCGGTGGTGGTGGTGGGAGAAGTGACGGTAGCGCCGGCGTCTCTAAAAGAGGCGTCGGCTTGCTTGCCGTCGGGCGATGAGTATTGGCCTTGGGGGCCTGGGCGTAACTATTGCTGCGTGCAGGTCGTGGGTGAGGCCCGCGCCTGCGTCGTTGCGGGGCTTTGGGGCATCCGCGATAGTTCGCTGAATGTCCCTCGGCCTCACAGTTGACACAGCAGACTGGCTCGGCTGGAAGGGCCGAACTCAGTTGGTCTCGTTTGGGACGGGTGCAATTTTCAGTGCCATGGTCACCTAGGCACTTGACGCACCTGGGACGGGCATTGCAAAAGCGGGCGGAGTGTCCGTAATTTTAACAGTTATGGCACTGTCCGGGGATACCGCTTGAGTGCGGTTTCTCTATGGTTAGGCCGGACAGGCCAAAAACGGATGTTAATTGAAAAATCGCCTTACCCGATTCCCTGTTATCAAGTACGACAAGGCGACAAGTACCATGTCGTACTGTTTCCTATTTCGAGTGTTGTACATACGGTGTTCGTGCCGGACGAGTAGATTTTTCTCGAGAAGGTCCTTCTCGATTTTGACTATCGGGAGTTCCTTAGGGAGACCGCGAATGACGACTCGCATTTCGCGTTCGTCGGCCAATGCGAACGTATGGTAACTAATTTAACGTTCCCTGAGAAGGGACGTAAAACGTCGGTCGGTGGTGGTCGACATGACCACTTTGATACCCTCGCTCGTGGATCGAGCGTGGATGTATGAAATGTTTTTGGCGTGAAGCGCCTTAGATAAGTCATTCCACAACGTCTTGTCGTGGACGTACAAGGGAGGGATTTTTGAGCGCGGAGGTGGCATCTCTACGTCGCTCTGGGGTTCGACTGTCACCTGAGATTCGGCGGACGTCGAGGTTTGTGCCTGAAGGGCGGACACGACCTGCCTTTTAATAGCGGGCGGCGAAGCTACTTCTGTAGTAGTAGGCGTAGGTAGGGGCAAGGCGCGCGTTTTGAGTTTCCTAGAACGCTTAGGTCCGCCTAGGACTTCGGTGAAGCCGTCGTCCGAGGCTGATTCGTTGCCCGTACTCATGTACTCGTCAACATCGATAGCGGTCTCGTCCGAGCGAGCGGACGGAGACTCGGCCCGTGAGGCGGGCGAGTCGTTAATGGGACGGGAGTCGACGGACGTGAGACCGTGGCCGACGGGGCGGGTGTCGGCGGGCGCGAGAGCAGATTGCGCAGGTAGCGACGCGCGCGAGACTAACGGCGGGATGGCGGCCGGCCGCCCGAATGACGGCATAAGCGCGTCCGCGGCTTGAGACGACGGTTTGGGGGGGACGGAGTGGACATGCCATTCCTCCAGGACTTCAGGATGACAATCCCGGAGGAACCGCTCAAGGGGCGTAAGTTTTTCACGACAAATGAAAAGTGTTTAAATTCCCCCTGGCGGCAGGGGGAAAAAACGACCTACACAGCGCAGGACCCTATGGGCCCCTGTCGTTTGTGGCAACAGGGGTGTGTACCTACACAGCCCTAAAGTGCGTGTTGGTGTGAGCCTTACGTACGTATTTCTTTTTTTGATGGTCTTGCGTCTAGCGACTTGCACTGCGGCTGCGACCCGCGAACGGCAGGAACTTGAATGATGGAGGAGGGCAGACTTGGTTGGCTTTAGATAATACGTATGTACGGTATAATAAAACTTTCGTCTTAGATCGATGCCTGTACTAAACAAGAGGCACACTTCGGCAGTGGCAAGAGACACAACAGTCTTGACAAAGGCTGTGAAACGTGTTTACCAGGCGTCTGCTCGAAGCGGAGGTCGGATGCGTTATGATTTTCTAGAATGAAGTTGTCCAAATCAATTTCCACGATGTCATTGTCTTCATCCCCAGAGTCATTGAGCAGCTTTGCTATAGCAATATCGCTTAGTATCGAAATCATGCCGCGAAAACTATAAACTAAAAAAAAATCGAAACTAAAATACGCATGAAGTAATTTGAGGCCAACGTCGATACAATTAAGTCAATAAAGTTTGTTACGATGTTACCATATTGTATGCTTGCCAACAGTCCTTACTATTATTTTATTATTTTATATACATCAGAGACGTTAAATATTTCTCTAATAAATGACATACATTACGACACTTACAACATAAAACAATAGTAGGTACTTACTTTTGTCAAGTCAGGAAGCGCTATCAGGGACAAACTGTAAAGGTTGAAACTTGCTCTCTGACTGCGCATCGCTCAGAATTTTGACGGAAGGTGAAAGATTAACTTCCCGTACAATCGTACGACACTAGGCCCATCTAAAGGGCATAAGCGAATTCGTTGCGAAACTGACTAAGATTCGACAGTTTTTTTTGGTTAATGCCCTTTGCAGTGCGGTTTTGTTTAATTAACAAGTTCAAGTCAAGTTCGCGACCTGGTGCATTGTTTTAAACTAGAAGTGCTTTACAGTCTATATTCTTTGATTTCAAATAAGTTTCTACAGAAACAAAACAATTCCGGAACCAATCACAAAAAATAGCGCTTTTAACACACGCTTTCTTATTAGTACGCCAAAACACTGGTAGGGCGCCCTTGTTCTGATTTTCAGACGCACGAGGATTTACAGATCTATAAAGCATCAGTGGCTTAATAACACAATCTCCAGATGTATTAAATAAAAGCTGCAGAGTAACTCTGTCTTTTGCTGCCTTAACACATATAGCGTCATGTCAGTTACATTTGTTTCGACAGCGTACAGAGATATTGGGGTCTCGTCAGTCACTCGTAACCGACAGCATAACATTTCTCTAACGACGTAGTCAGTCACTTTTTGTGTTAAATATGGCCGACAAGAAATCAATTTTATCATTGGTGCTCCATTTTCATTTTTTTGAGAAGGTATAGTAAAAAATTGAAAAAAGAAATATGGCTTTAAATTGTTTACAATAGTTTCATATTAATTAAGAAATAAGACAAGACGATTTTTATGAAATGTTAATCAATATTGTTTTGATGAAAAAATGATATTGCAAATAAAAATTATACATACCGATGTCCTTAATTAAAACAAATTAAGCAAAATGGGTATCTAGTGGACAATTTGCTCCATTAGTAACACCTTTTTTGTTTAATTGCCAGCTTCTTTCCTTCCAAAATTTGTACAATTGTCTTTATACCATTTTTGCAATATTTTCTTGTTTCTACAGTCGGCCCCACCCTCTTTTTCAGTACATGCGTTAATCTCCTAGGGCTTTGAACAAGAGGGTTCATCTTCACTTCTTTCACGAAATGTGCTACCAAAGCTGCTCTGAATTGAACTATCGTCGTTGGTTTTTTCGTTGTTATTTTATATGAAATACACAAGTTGACGTATTCGTATTACTTGTATAGTATTACTCGTATTTCCCAGTTTTGTGAAGTGGATATCAATAAGACAACATTTGGTCGGATAAGTCTACTGCTGACTTAGCAGTCTTTTGTCGACTATTATTATTGGTTTTATTTTCTCATTACTATTTTTTAATAATTTACGAAATCCAATGTCATGTTTAGTGGATAAAACCAGGACGTCTCTTATCTCTCCACTTCATTTTTGTTATTCCGTCATTGCTTTCTCGGTAATGAATTAGTCCTTTATCAGTTTCGTGTCAATTACAACCTTAGGCAAGAGTTTGCGATTTTACGTCCCTATCAAATGTGTATCCTCAGATAAAAGTTTCTGTGCTCAATCAACACTGGTGAACCAGTTATTGGTACACACAGTGTTACCTTTACATAAAATATATTTACTACCACACCTACGTTCGTATGTGTGGTAGTAATAGTTTTAAAATATTTTTCTGCATATACTTGCACTTTTAAAGTGTATCCAGTGTTCGAGCACAGCATAAATAGTTTAATTCCATATTTGTGTTGTTTAGACTTGTTATGTTACCGGAATATTATACGACCCGGAATGGAATTAGACTTTCATGCACACAAACTTCTTCGTTTGGACAATAATGAGCGAAGAAGTTGTTACTTAACTGTTATTTTATGCAAGCGATCTTTTTTGTTAAAAACTGCACTCTTATCGCAAAAATGTAACATTCGCAATAATAACTCGAATATATTCCAACTCATTACAGACTACAAGCCCATGCCAAAAAATAAGTGGGTCATATAAACCACCAGGTGACGTATATAGGATGATCTAAGAGCATAAAAGAATGAATCAGAATTATGCCGTAACTTGTAAGCTGTCCAACTGAGTGCTGGTGAGAATTCAAAAAATGCTGCGCCACGAAATCGGTATTTTTTTTTGGATTTTTTGACAATTTCAAGGGTAATTTCGTCATGTCATTATGTACTTCATCAGTTTCATACTGTTTCACTACAGTTTCATCATAGGTTGCAACTCCCTCTCATTCAGTGGTCCGGGGGGTATTTAAAAAAATTACGGCGTCGGTTCCAAAACATTATCTAACACTAAAAGTACTGTGAAAAATAATGCCGTCAAAAAATAGTGTTTAGTTGAATATACATTAATAATTATCCTTATTTCTTGGTTTATTTCATTTATAAAGCTGTAAAACTATTTGACTCTGTACGGCAACTTTTTTTAATATGATATTTTAAAATACAATTGTTAAATAATATTGCCGTTCAAAGGAAACTGTTCTAAAAAATATAGGGAAATACAAAAACTGAAATTTTTTAAATTATTTCAAAAGTTTAAATATTCATAGACTAATAACAAAAAGCAATTTTCTTCATTTTCCCTTTGTTTTAAATAGTATTAAGATAAATAAATTAGAAATAAATGATTCCGTACATTTTAATGCAGACCATAACTTTTAGGCTGATGAACACGTTCCGCCGCGGTAACGGCGTAAACCGTAAATTTGAAATTCATATAATGGCAGTACGGGTATTGCCGTTTTAACGAAAATCAATCTAAAAATCACTACGGCGATTGCCGTCAAATTTACGTTAGTGTTTCATAGAAAGCAGTCTTACTGTCATTCTGCACAGGAACCTTGAGTTCTTAGCGTCAAAATTACATGATTGGTAATAACAATTTAGGTATCAAACACAGTTGTGTTAGTATGAAAGTTACTTGGACGCGTTAGTATAGTGTCTCTCCCTCCACTCCAGTTGTTATACGGTTATAGCAGGCACTGACATAGACCTATTGTTAAATAATATTATGATAACTAGTACGGGTATAGGCGTACGAAAAATTTCTATGAGAAATATTAGTGTCATAGCAGTGTTGAGTACCGCGTTGGAACGTGTTAAAATGATGCTACTATTTTAAGGGTTGTACTTGTGTTGTAGTACTTTATGACCGTTTGATACTGTACGGTATTGTCATATTTTTGAAGAGAACAAATGGTAATATGATAAAACGTCTAAGTTAGTCGAAAGGGTGTGCATATAATATCCAAGAATTGAAATTGTAAATCCTATTATTAACAGTTTTGTATACTTTTTAAGCTATTTTTCTAATATGTAATCTTCAAACATTATTGAGACATGTATCTAATTGATTTGTTTCGTTGTAATGATGTGAATAAATAAAACCTCTATTTTTTTGAATAATCGATATATTTTTAAAAATGATAATACAAAATAAGGTTTGTATTTAAATTAATCAGTATCGGAATCAGCCGCTGAGTTGTTATCGGAATCAATATCGATAAAGACCATCGATGTCCGAATTATCTTCTCTATCATTTTCTGAAAAATGAATTAGTTTTTGTCAAAATCAAAGTCTTACGTACAGATTAAAGATGTAAAGATTTATTTAATTATCTAATACGTCATCAACTACTTCGTTTGATTCCTCATTCTTTCAGATTGGTACGGCGTTAACTTTTTATAAATTATTGCTTTAGGTACAAATAAACTATCTAAATGCCGTATAAAAAATATCGTCATAAATTTCACCTTACATTTCGCTATATGGATTTTTCTTACTTTTTGCTCTATGGATTTTTCCTCCAGGTTTTTTCCCTACAAACCTTTGGACCATCGATAATGTATGGCATGTAAAAAAAATATCTATGCATAAAATACTTTGAAAATAAATTAATTTTATGTTGTTTCAAATCATTCCCCGGACCACGGAAAGAGAGGGGGTTGTAGCCCTCGATTTTTTTAACTTGTCGCATGATTTTTGCACGGTGTTGCGCAATAATGGATTAGAAGCTGTATTGAAACAGTTTGAAACTGATGCCGTACAAAACGAAATGACCAAATTACTCTTGTAATTGTCAAAAAATCCAAAAAAAAAACGACTTTGTGGCGCACCATTTTTACGGCACTGCGCGTTTTCTTATTACTTTTTATAGATCTATAGAGGGTACTAATGCCCTACAAAAATATATGTGTGTAAAATGTACTCACTACCTGCACTATTGAATTCTCACGAGCACCCACTTGGACAGCTTACAAGTAACGGCATAGTTCTGAATCTTATTATTTTATGCTCTTATATCGTCGCCATCTATTTTTTGGCATGGGCCTGTAGTCTATTATTAATTTTACATGTTCCTGACCAAACATCTCATTTGAGCACCAATACAGAGAAATCTGGGGTAATTTTACGATACCCATATAAATGAATATTTCGAAAGACTGTTTTATTTCTAATACTAGCTGCGCTCCGCGGTTTCACCCGCGTAAGTCCCAATCCCGCGGGAACTCCGGGATAAAAAGTAGCCTATATGTAATTCTGGGTCTTCAGCTACCTACATACCAAATTTCATCGTAATCGGCTTTGTAGTTTTTGCGTAAAGGAGTAACAAACATCCATACATCCATACATACAAACTTTCGCATTTATAATATTAATAGGATTACTACTAATATTCTTTTGTACACTTGACTGTTTTTGTGACTTTTTTTACCAATATTTGTGTATAATCCGGTACTAATAATTAATGTAATTCTATAGGTGACGAAGGGACCATAGTTGCCGGTCTAATATAGCCGGTCTGATTCCCCTCTTTCGATATTTCACGGCAAAAATACTTAGTAGTAGTACCGCGTAGTAATTTTGGTGTTTAGTATGTACTTCTTAAGTTATGGTTGGTTGTTTGGTTGGTGTTGATCAGTGATCAATATAACTAAGTAACAATCACATAAGGTATTTTTAATTTAGCACTTGCCCTGTGTTTGAGTTTCATTTCTATAAATTTTAAAGAGAAAAAAATTCGCCCCGACAGGGTTTCAACCTGTATCCTTTCGTCTCTAGCCGACGAATGCTCTGACCATTTGAGCTACTGAGGATTTAAGTCCCCTTGCGAAATTTTTAATTCCTTTCTTACTCATTAACGTGGATAGTTATGTCTTGTCTACCTACTAAACGAGGTCATCGTTACTGATGAAATTAAATTTAAGTCCCCTTGCGAAATTTTTAATTCCTTTCTTACTCATTAACGTGGATAGTTATGTCTTGTCTACCTACTAAACGAGTTCATCGTTACTGATAAAATTCACATTTGTAATGGCTATAACTTTCGTTTCACTTAAGGTATTTTTATTTAAGCACTTGCCCTGTGCTTGGGTTAAATTTCCTTAAATTTTAAAGTAAGCAAAAATTTCGACCCAGACTTGACTTAAACCTGTAGCCCTTTCGTCTCAAGTCGACGAATGCCCTACCATTTGAGCTACTGAGGATTTAAGCCCCGTGGATTCAAGTTAAATTTATAGAAACAATTACATAAATTATGTGATGATTACAGATGTCGCATACATTAACTTTCACTCTCAGAGGGTAACTGCTATCCACAGTATCGTAAGAGCGAATTTTTGTTACAACAGTTCCTGTAAATGTATAGGTGCATTTATCCATCAACAACTAAAGTAAATTTCTTTATTTTTTAAATTTTATTGATAATTTTACAGATTGGAACCCATGATGGAATATTTCATTGTGATGAAGTGTTGGCATGTTTTATGCTCAAATGCTTACCACAATATAAGGATGCGGATATCATCAGAACGAGAAATATGGAGAAACTGAAGACTTGTGATATAGTTGTGGACGTCGGAGCAGAGTTTGACCACAAAAAGAAACTATATGATCACCATCAGAAAGAATTTAATGAAACTTTAAGCTCTTTGAGGCCGGAACTTGGTGATAAGTACAAGATAAAGTAAGTTCTTTTTATTCCAACACATATTTTATGTATTCTCCATCTGCCTTTCTGTGCCAGGCAGCTCGTAAAAGGTGAGCATAGGCTTGCCGTCACTAACACAGTGACATCTGACTAGGTGGTAGAGTTTCGCAGCGACTCACCCGGATTGGTACCACCGCCTTACCTATTTCTGCCGCCATAACGTCATGACGTGTTCCGGTTCGGAGGGTAAGGTAGCCGGTAAACTTGCTTTTGCTCGAGGCCTAACATCCCGGCCTCTGGTTGGCAACGCACCATTACCACCTTTGGTGTCTCTAGGCGGCGGGAATTTCTTACCATCAGGAAATCCATCTGCTTGTTTTCCATATACATAGATATAATATGAAAATGTCCATGTCGGCTGACCTATCTTATAGAAATCTAGGAAGAACAAATTCAACCACATACGGCTTATAATCTCTGGATGAGATTCCTCAGGATCTGTAGTTTTTTTCGCTTCCCTTCCCTTCCCTTTTATATTTAATATCTGTTTTCATAAGTCTGTCGTCAGTCAGTTCAATCGTCGTGATCTTTTGCTTGGCGTTGTTTAGAAATACGAGAATTTGATCCATTTAAAGTCTTGTACATCGGCTATTAGATTCAGGATATCTTATAACATGAGTTGATAATAAAGCGAATGTCCGATCTCGGACGTCAACTTAATTTAGCTCTCTCGACTATATTATTCTTAAATTGTTAAAACCGAAATTTGACAACTTCGCAAAAACTGAAAATGTGCGAATTCTATATCATTATCAGCAAATAATATAAATATTCTTTAGCAAGAGAAGAAGCATATTTCTCTTGTAAAAAAATACAAGCATGGCTTTATAGAAGTCCCTACTTGTATACAAGTACAATATGCCCGTTAAGGAATGAGTACCTATGCTCTTTTTTTGAAGGGCCGTGAGTCATAATTGTTTGGGAATACCGCTTTCTGTAACTGGTTCCTCGGTAACAAAGGTGTTGTTCGAGGTCGAAAAATGTCTTTGTCATTATGTTATTTGCCATGTTTCAATTATTGTATAGGTAAACGTTGTTCATAAATATTGGGAACACTTATGTTAAAAATAGCCGATCTGGTAAACTTCTTTCACCTAGTTCTCAATACTCTGCATCCTGTAGGATATGTAAGATGACGTGTACGTTTAAATGTTTTTCTACATTCTGCGTTTCAAGTTGTTCGATAGATTTATGTTAAGAGTCTCGTTATGCCTAATTTTTTTTATGTTTACTGTTATTGGTATCTGTTTATTAAGAATATAAAAAAATAACCTAGCACCATCCATGACGATTTTGACGAACGTATCTACTCTATTATTATGTCGCGATGTTTTTAAAACTATAGAAGATCCTGAGATAGACATCTCCCACTGACCACGACGAAGTGAAAGATCTAGTTAAAGATCTTCAGAACAGAAAGGCTTAGGGCCTGATGGTATCTCTAATAGAATATTTTAATACTTTTCTCCTGCACTCATATACCTACTAGTAAACATCTTCAATGTATTACCACATTGTCAACCTGATGCTGGTATACGTACAAAGCTTTACGCTCAAAATCTAAATGCAATAATGTCAGACACTGATGTTAGACTGCAAATCTAACGAATCTTGGGCTTATAAAGTAATGGTTAGTTGGAGCGCAAACAGTGCTTTGACGTAGATGCTCATTGCAACCGATAAAGCGATGGAGCGAAGTATAAATACAATTATAGTTATTGGCTTAGTAATTATAATTTAGCTTAAACTGTATTAGTTATTTGGACACATTAGTCTTTGTAGAGCTCAGAGACTAATCCTTATATTAGAACATTTTCAACGTGCACATACATTTTTTATAATGTATTTTTATAATGATGTCTTAAGAAATAACTTTTATTTATTGATTTCCTCTTGTATTCATGATTTAAAAATGTTAATTACAGGTTAAGTTCTGCTGGCCTTGTATATACGTATTATGGAGAAGAAGTCATAAAAGAAGTAGCCCCAAAAGATCAACCTCTAACTATAGAAAACCTGAGAATAATATATAAAAAAGTCTACGAGAATATAATAGAAGAAATAGACGCAATAGATAATGGTGTACCAATGACAACTGAAGAACCTAAGTACAAAATTCACTCCCATTTAAGCAACAGAGTCAAAAGATTAAATCCTGAATGGAACTCGTCACAAACTATTGACATTGATGAAATTTTCAAGAAAGCAATGACATTAGTTGGTGAAGAATTTCTTCACAATGTTAACTATTTTGTATCAATTTGGCTATCAGCAAGATCTTTCGTCAAACAGTCGGTTCTAGAGAGGTATGAATTTCATGAATCCGGTGAAATTGTTTTATTCGAAGAACGTTTTCCATGGAAAGAACATTTGTTTGATTTGGAAGAAGAATTAAACATTGGACACACCATTAAGTATGTGATATTCAAAGACAAACCGAAATCGTGGAGAGTTCAAGCTGTTCCTGTTGCTCCTAGCAGTTTTGTTTTAAGGTCAGTATTTATTTACTAATTTTAACTTAGTTGCATTTAACATTAAACATGTTATTTAACAGAAAAGTGTATTCGTTCCTTCTCTACTCTGTACCAAGTCAGCTGAGAGACAATAGAAAAAACAACAATATGCTTGCTCGAGTCAAAACAAATTCCAAATAAAATCATAAATATTTCTTAAATGTAACTTGTATCTAGTAATGAAATCATCTCAATTACAGGTGTAACTATTGTAAATTTAGATATATTTTTTTTTCAGTGTTACTTGTGCTTAAATAATTTAAAGCCCGTGTATCTTTTTCACGTATTTTTTAAGGTATTTTTATTTTAGCACTTGCCCTAAGCTTGGGTTAAATTTGTATAAGATTTAAAGAAGTAAAAAATTTCGCCCCAGATAAGATTTGAACCTGTAACCTTTCGTCTCAATGGACGCAAGCTCAACCATTTGAGGTACTGAGGATTCAAGTCTCATGGCGAAATTTTTAATTCCTTTCTTACCCGTTAACGCGGGTTGTTATGTCCTGTAGATACACAGTTCTGAGTATCTCCGACATGAGTTTATCCTTACAGGTGAAATTCACATTTATAATGCCTATAACTTCCGTTTCTCTTAAGGTATTTTTATGTTAGCATTTGCCCTGTGCTTAGGTTAAATTTCCATAAATTTTAAAGAAAGAAAAATATTCGCCCTGACAGGTTTTAATCCAGGCAACCAGCATCAGCTGATTATCAGTAGTGTTTCAATATCAGCATCCGCATTAATCGATGCTGATTTAATTGCTGATATTCAGGTCGTGACACGTCCTTTGAGTGCGCGGCTTTCCTTCCGCGGCGGGAATTTTTACCAATCAAAGATCACAATCGTCATCTCAGTCGGTAAACAAACACTGTTGCTACTTATTGATTTTTTTAAGTAATTGATCTACGAGGACGGTAATGGCCCCACTAAAACGAGTCAAGCGTAGGGCAAGGGCACTACATATCTTTTCTCAAAGTCTTTTGTCGTTTTTTTTGAACCCTCATAAACTTAGTTTCCGATGTTTCAAATAGATCATATACTCAAGAAATGGTATCAATGAAAGACTAATTAAACATGCAAAGTCTCAATCGAATAGTTCAAATACTTAAATTTAATTGATATTTAAAATACACCGATTTCACCACTGACACACTCACTGATACACTGACACATTGATGATCATCAAAATGTTTGTCTATCCTGAAGTGCTAGAAAGCCGAAATTTAGTATGTAGGTAAACAAAGCTCAGAATACAATAGACACTACCCTGCTTCCAAATAAACTAATAACTTTCACCTCTCATCCCCTAAAATTGGGGAGTGAAATATCACCCTAATTTAGCGGCAAATGGTATATGGTAATCTATAAACTATCAAAGAAAAAAAAAGACATAGACAGAGAATAAGGCCTCCGCCACTAAAAAGTAAAGTATGGAAGTACTTTACATTAGTTAATAAAATTGTACTATTTTGGAAAGGATTGTTCTCGTAATTAAACCAAACTTGCTCGTGGATTGGATAACTGGTTGACGATAGGTTTGCCTATCACATTGTGGGTCTGAAGTACCTAAGGCTAATCGTGGGTAATCTGGTTTACATGTGCCTACTTCTTCAGGGATATGTGCGTGAATATATTTTTTTTTCATTAAATCAGCATCAGCTGATATTCATTTTAAAAAATCAGCATCAGCTGATCTGATTTGCATCATCAACAACCTTGATTTAAACCTGTAACCTTTCGTCTCAAGCTGACGAATGCTCTAACCATTTGAGCAATTTTTTAATTTTTTTAATTTTTTTTTTGTATAGCACGAGGAGTTTCCCTTGTGACTTTCATCGCTAAATAATTTACATGGATCGCGTCGCCACTTTTAATTTACATGAATCTAATAGTGCCTACGGCTGTTAGAGAAGTGCCCTCAAAACGAGAAAATACGTTAAATAATGTTAGATTATACTCATACCTATCACATATATAAAAAAGTGTTTATAGAAGTCAACTTGCAAACTTGTGTCTTTTTAGGACTTATTAAATTGGATTAAATTTAGATTACTGCAATTAGACAGTAAACTGTCCTAAAATTTTCAGATCACAGCCTCGGGGATTTTTTAGTCCTGACGTACGAACATAAGTCATCGTGAATGTCCTCAATGTTCTCTGATTGAGAAGTAGCTAGGTGATCCAAATGCAAACTTCTCGAGAAGACCACAAAAAAGTATCTTTCTTTTAAATCTACGATCTTTCGGTCTCCCGGAGCCACCTAATACGAGTCCTCGCTTTTACAAGCACTTGGTGCTAAACCCTGTCAAAGGCAAGCGCTATATCAAATCAGCTTCCAAATCTTTTTCGTTGCTTTATCGTCACCATCTCACCAGTAGAGGTGAGACGTACTAGGTTAAACAGGTACTAAGTCTTGCGAGTACGCGTCCTGTTAAATACTTAGTCTAAAAACCTGTTCCACAAGTCTTTACGAGTACGCCAACGCATAAATAAAAATTACGTACCAATACGAAAGGAATTGGGTTGAATCGGACTATGTAAGAAATCAATGCTTTAAAAGTGGAAATCGAGAATTTCATTTATTCACTGAAAAATCGAAAACTTCCCTTCATACTTTAACGTACAGGCTTAGGACTGTCAGCTTTAAAAAAATAGTTTATTGGTTAAAAATATTAACAACAAATCGTACAAAAAGCTGGCGCATTTAGAAGTTTTCAATTCATTTTATGTACATAATAAATATTTACATTTGTACAGATAGCATTATTTTTTTTTTTGCGCAGACAGCATTTTTTAATATTTTTTGTATTTTTTGATTTACGTTTTTTACAATTACTCGAAGTACAGTTATTTTTGTTTTAAATTTTGTTATAAAAACAACATCTGTTGCACCTTCCTTACTCCGAGACGGGTCCGCCTGTCACTTATTAAATTACCCGCAACCGAAAATAACCTTTCGCATGGCACGCTTGTAGCCAAGGCGTTAAGCTTTTTCCGGGCAAGTATCGCTAAGTGCGGGTAAGAGTTCTGGTTGTTTTTCCACCAATCTAATGGCGACTCACTTTTGTCGTCAATGTACCGCTGGACTTCAACAACAGCTCTTGAGTAAGTAGTGCCGGTAGGTCGTATGTTTTTAATTTTCTTATAATAATGGGTCCAGATTGATGTTTCTATTGCATTTGGTTCTTCTTCGTCTATTTGTTCTTCATTTCGTTCCGAAATCAAACCTTGAACTAAATCTATAACGTATTTTTTGTTGACTCTGCTGTGTTGTCATTTTCAAAATAAAGTTTGTATCTTGGATCCAGAAACATACATGTAGTGAAGGTGCGGCTGTTTTCCAAAAACGCAAATCTTGTTGAAAGTCCGCTTAGAATGTCTTGCCGGACCATTTCCACTTCGTTCGGCAAAGGCTGAGCACCGTCTAAATTAAAAGCCACTAAGGCTGACTTAAGGGCAACAGTGATGGGAATTACTGCACTACCTGTGACATACTTCTCACCACTCATTTCTTTGGTTACTTCTTCGCATGGCTTCAGTACGAGTACCAGTTATTATATTCCACTCGAATGAGGATAACTTTGGTATGTTAACATCCAAATTAGAAAGTGCGCTGTTCAGCTCTTCCTTTAGTTCCAACAGGCGTGTCAACATATAAAATGTGGAATTCCACCTTATTGGTACTTCTTGAAGAGGTCTTTTTATTGATTTTCTAGCTTGCTCTAAATAGCGCTTCAGTTTCTCCCGTGCAACGTTGCTTCTCTTGAAATGTGCAACAATAGTTTTTGCTTTCTGTATGATTGTTTTGATCGTATCATTTTCGAGACCTTTACTGACTATTAGGTTTAGGCAATGTGCGTAGCAGTTAAAATGTTTCCAGCCCAAACATTTCTCAATGGCACACTTAATATTAAAGCCATTGTCAGATACAGCAAGTAGTATTTTATTTTCAAGGTTCCATTCCTTTACTATTCTAGACAGTTCTTCAGCTAGAGACACAGTAGTGGGTGAAACTCCGTCCAATGCAGAACATTCCAAAATTACGGAACGTAATTTCATGTTCTTGTCAATAAAGTGTCCAGTAAGAGCGAGAAACCAATCACTATTTCTAGATGTCCACATATCCGTCGTGAGACATATGGATATCATTTCTGTATCTAATAACTCTTTCATTTCAATTTTGCTGATTTCATAGAGGGAAGGCAGCATGTTATTTGCAAAATATTTTCGCGCCGGCAAGGTATAATTAGAAAATGAAAATGAAATTAGCTCGCGAAATCCTCGATCTTCTACAATCGAAAACGGTTGCTGGTCGTATATGAAAAGATTCATAATGTGGCGGTCTATGTCTTTTTTCATTTTTGAGCATTCTTTTCGTATATACGAAGTCAAAGTATTTTTGACTGCTGGCACAACACGCGATGCAACTCCTCAAGGACCTCAACCATCGACGGTTGAGGTCCTTGAGGAGTAGCAGTACTGACTTCTTCCGCTTGTGTTACAGCCGCTGAAGCCACTAAAGTTATTTGTCTTGGTACCAATTGGATGGTGCCATGCCTTCTTTGTAAATGTTTCGTCAAATTTGACACCGACGCCTTGTAGGAAATGTCCAATTTGCAAATATTGCACTGCGCTTTATACTCGCCTTTGTCACTAAAATGGTCCCAAGCGATGCTCCGTTTTGGAACCATATTTAAAATTATTAATTCTATTTACAACATAAATCACCACCACCACCCTAGTCCATAACTACACTAATTTATTAAAAATGCCTAAATCCTAATTTACTATTTACACAATATACACAAGAACATTTAAAGTAGATACGTAAAGATATTAAAGCACCAATGTTAGTACCACCACGCATGCGAAGTTAGTATTTGATATAAATAATAGCACAACACACAATTTTCAAAACCAGGTTAAACAAAAGCAGCCGCTACTAACCGCTTAGAATTACGACTAAAGATTTAAATTTTAAAACAAACATCGTTGGCCGTTTGAGAAAGAAAATGATTTATCAGTTATTCAAAAACCAGCCTAAACTCAAGGCAATAAAGCTAACTTTCGAAATACATCAACTGACTTACATTACAAGTCACTCACATATGTCACGCACAATTAGGCGTGTCCAAATGCGTACACGTCTCGTTCCATCTCTTTCGCTTTACGAAAGAACGTAGAGCTAAGCTAGTCGCTAGAAGTAAATGAGACTGTCTGTGCTGTAGGTATGCGTTTTGGTTTACGCGTCGCGTCGTGAATACTTCTAAAATACTCGAGACGCCTTTGGACGTCATTGAGATACGAAGTCTCGATACTTCAAGACCGAAACCTAGTTTTAAAACCTGTTGCAGTATATACGTCTCACCTCTACTCACCAGTAATCTGTAGATATTTAAGAAATAAATAATTTAAATATAAAAAAATATTCCTGGACTAATTACTTAAATTGAATCTGACCCCAAAGTATGCAAATTATTTGTTTCTGTTATCGGTGTTAATCAACTATTCTAGTACAAGAAATGCTTAACCCGGCGCCAGTGACGTGAAAATAATTTCAAAAACGATAACACCGGGTCATTTTGATCCAAATTTCATAGATCATTTTTCAGGAAATTTAGCAAGTCATATTAATTTAATTACTGTTTATGTATATAGGGTTCTTGACTTGACCTAATAAAACAAAAATAAAACTAATACTTAGCATAAATCATTTTCTTATTAATTATTTAACAAAACATGCAAAATCATCTATTAAAACACAACGTGTCTATATCTTTAGTTTTTGGTAAAGATTTCTTAGTAATAATAGGAATTAACAATATTGT
This sequence comes from Calephelis nemesis, assembly GCA_002245505.1. Taxonomy (NCBI): domain Eukaryota; kingdom Metazoa; phylum Arthropoda; class Insecta; order Lepidoptera; family Riodinidae; genus Calephelis; species Calephelis nemesis. Next base: position 22,283 of record NJDD01011490.1, read on the forward strand.
CCAGTAATGAAGAGATCAAATCGACATCTTATCATGCAGATATGATAAGTTCAGTCTTCTACTTCATCATTCAGAGCCATGGAACTGTTGCAATTATTACAGTGTGGAATCATGTTGTCTGGGCATATGTATGCGGCGTGCCTGAAAAGTATGAGATGTTTTCTTATCTTTTTTAGCAGGACATACTTGACATCTTTTGCGAGTTCGCTGACAAAATCTGCGATTCTTTTGCGCAATTTATTACTTTAAATTAACACGTGCCTTGCGGATTTGTAAGTGCTCTGGTACACGAGCAATCGAGTCCCAGTTTTTTTAGGAAATTTCGCCTTTTTGTTCGGGTATCGTTGTGATTAGCACGATGTATGTAAGATATGTTCAGCATTGCATAGAAGGTCGTTAGTGGCCAGCGGTTTGAGTTCCTGCTTACGTTGTAAGAAGCACAAAGTTTGTTAGCTACATCTACTCCGCTCTTGGTGTCGTTATAATAAATTATTATTGCTGGTTTTTGCTTAGCGCCAGTGGACTCATCATTGACTTTAAAAGAACAACTTTGTTTTTCTTCAGAATGTAGGAGATCAGAGTCTCTTATATCTTTTTGGTATCCAAAACTCAAAGAGCTTTGGTCTTTCCCACGTGTTGTTACAAATTGTGCTGGAATTTTTGGAATTTGCTTGTAATTCTGGCGTACAGTGCCCACTGAAGTCAGTTTGTGTTCGTTTAGGAGATGAGACACCAATTCGTAACCTGTGATATTACGATGGGTATTGGACACTGGCAACACAAGGCGCTGTACTACATCAAATGGTTTGGTACTCAGTGAGAATGGGCCATCCGGCTGCTAACCGGCATATATATCAAAATTGCTCATGTAGAATTTTTTTGAGTCAACTAACGGAAATATTTTATCCCGCATTTGGCCGGCTTAGAAGTTAAATGGAATATACTGGCGAAATTTGCATTGACCTCTAAACGCCACAAACATTTCGTCAATAGTGCAGTTTTCTTCCAGCGAATACATTTCTTTACATTTGTCAACAAGCATTTCAAAAACTTCTCGTATTGGTGCAATTATCAAGTTGCTGTCTTTCAGCACGTGTAGACCTATCATCGAAGCGTAAGCTGCTTTGTACAAAATCTTTGGATTGACATAGTAAGCCTAAAAATATCCACTCCCGTACCATCTGTTTGCCACAAGTCACTCAAATTTTGTCTATTAGATCGATAAAATCCAGCTAGAAACAAAAGTCCTATGAACGCTTTCAATGCACTTATTTCGTTTACCCAAATCCTCACATGCAGCTCTTCTTTCACGTATGTATAAATTGGTGAATGTTTGAATTTTACACAACATCATTGACAATAAATAAGTTCCAACATTCTGGCTCATACTTGGCGCCTTGAGCAACAAGTTTTACACCTGGCGTTTCAGCTAATATATTTTCAGATCGCGTACGCACATTCGCCGTGTAGGTGTTTTTGCTGAATTGTTTCATCCTTTCCTTTGAAAAAATTTTGCCGTTCTCGCCGTCTTACTGGTTCAAGATTATCCGATGAATCTGAATTCGCATCACTAGCGTCTTGTTCACTTTCGCTGTCGTTACTACGTTCTGATAAGTGATCCTCAATGTCAAGGTCTGAAGGAACCTTGGATTCTTCACTGTCGGAATCCGGCTCTTCTAGCAACGCCGAAATCCTTGCTGGGTCGTTCGTCAAAGATATTTAACTAAAAACCTACAAAGGAACACAATGAATTAATACTAAATGAGCGAATAAAAGTAAGCCACAAAATGACCGCGCCACCGATAACGCTGGGTCATATTTACCAGTTTCAATTTGACGCACGTGTATCTCGCTGCGCAAGCGGCGTCATACCACAGAACACATTACTCTGACGAGAAGAATGATAGCTTCATACAAATTCAATGCTTACATTGCGCGCTCCAGATCAGGCCACCGGAAACTTCGTTTCTTTTACATACATACATACATATCTTCACGCCAAGTCCCTTACGGGGTAGGCAGAGA
>NJDD01011497.1:6133-21038 GCA_002245505.1 Calephelis nemesis
AATGTAATCATCTTCAGAAAATTTTCTTTCTATGTGATGGGTTAGCGTGTTAGGCCACGATTCTTCTGATGGTAGACCGTGACCTATAGACTACATAGATGTTTCATGTGCTTTAAAGTCCTAAGGTCAGAATTTTAGGCTTGTGTATGTCTACTGGCTACCTTCCGAACTGAGAGATGACAGTCGTTAAGAAACTGTCTAAAAGATGAGAATGGTTGAGAAAAAGCTCCAAGGATAGGAAAGGTGGTGGACCCCTATCCGGACTAGTTGCTTTATATTATCACTCTTCTACAAGTAAAAGTGACATAATTTAACTTTGAAAATAATGTATAGGTACTAACCGATATTTTTCATCCTTACTACAAACAAATTTGAAATCCTCCTTTAAAATTCTTAGAAAGGTGTGGTAATGAGGTAAATTACTTTTTGTTGTGAAAGTATAGATAATTAAAATTTGATGCAAAACAAGTGATAAATATATCCCAGTTTCCGTGATATGCAATAAATCTCGTAAAATAACTCCATGATACGTGGTTATGGCTAGCAAAATAGTTGCGCTAATACTGAGTGTTATCTGAAGACGCACAATGTACTGGCTGAAATAAATTACTAGACTTCAAAAACTAACTAAAGACAAACAATTTTAATAACAATAAAAGTTTAAAATAACTGTAAATAAAAACCAACTCCAAAACTAAAATGTAAAAAAGAATAAAGATTAAATATTAATTATAATATACTACCTTTTATTTATATGTGCTATTTGCTAATAAGTTTGAAGTCGGTGCCAAGCCAATTTAATACTTACTTATAATATAATTATTAGTTTAAGCCTTAGCTCTGACTTCAAAACCTCTTAGTAAATAGCACATATATGTAACTAGCTGTTACCTACGGCTTCGCCCGCGTTTTTGCAGGAACCCGTTGTGCGATCGGGATCAAAAGTAGCCTTTATGTTAATCCAGGTCACAATCTATCTCGGTATATAAGATAATAATCACAATCTCGGTAGAAAGATGAAGTTTAATAGTTTCCAATTTAGTATCGAGAAGTTTTAAAATATCATCCAACGAGAGAGTGTGTTAGACAGACAGTGTTTGATGGCAATGAAACCAAGTTGTCATTTGGTGGAGCTGATGTACATTCTGAATCTGGGCGCATCAAGAGGCCCTAGTTTATGGAGATCTAATCGGTGTATCGTTGTTTTGCAGTTTCCAAGTTATGTTATCACAGGGTTATGCAGGGTAGAAACCCTGCCAGAATACTTTGTACCCATATGTTCTTGAAAGTCAGCACTTGATATGTTGAGACACCGAAAGTCTACACAACAAATACATGCTAACAATTTTTCTTCCGAATGTTGTTGTTACAGCGCCAAACTTATTTTTTTATTAAAATAATTAAAAATGAAAAAAAAATTCGATTGATGGCTTTGAACCCGAGATCCGTGTAATGTCAAACGCCAGTTAATTCGAGATGCCAATATGGGTACGATGCCATTGTTGAAATAGTTTATTATAAACTAGTATTAGCTAAATAAAGTATGTGCAGAATGATTGGGTTTGGAATGTCTAAACATTTCTACCCACAAAATGCACTATATCAAAATATCGCTAACACTTATTTATACTTTAGTAGTTAAAATTAACCACTGATATGAAAAAAATATTATATTCACTCATTGCCATGCAAGCATGAAAATTATCTCCAAACGAACTTACAATTTTTAAAACACGTCGAGAATAAATACTTTTAAAGTAAACACTTGTACTGTATTACTTAACACTTGTAATTTAATACTTTGTAAGTAATAGCCTACCGGTTTCGCTTATACAGCATCATCAGGGCTAAAACTTGAACTACTAAACAATATTTTTGATGTGTATATATAAATTCATTTATCTTCATTTATTTTACCAAGTGCCAACGATGGAAAATATCAAATATAGAGAATAAATACATCTGTATGTGACGAAAGCACCACTCCTCTTCCTGATTCCTCCTCCTGATCTTAAATGTAAAGGTATCTGGTAAATTTACTTTTGCTGGAGGCCTTACTCCAGCAAAAGTAAGTTTACCGGGTGCCTTACCCTCCGAACCGGAAAACGTCAACGACAAGCAATGACGTTATGGCGGCTAGAATAGGTACGGTGACGGTACCAATCTGAGCGAGTTGCTGCACAGTACTACCACCTAGTCAATATCACCTATCACCTATCACGGTGATAGTGACGCCTACGCTCGTCTTTTACGAGTTGCCTGGCAGGAAGAAAGATGGTCTATTCCGCAAAGGACCACAGGCTAACACTGTTTTTATTATTCCGCAGGAGGTACCTACAGTTACCTAAATTCTAAGATAAAAGGAAAAATTAAAAAAAAAGGTAGACTTTAAAAAAGCAATACCATAGAATTTAAAAAAGGCAACCTAAACTTGAGCTACAAAAAACTAAAGGCCACAGTGAATCATTCAGAAATGTTGCAGCCGAAAAAACTGTTACTGTTACAGTAAACTGGTTATTGCTGCATTACACATTACACATAAACAGTTTCGGTTACTGTCACAGTAGTCTTTGCGAGACAACAGGGATTTTGCAGGGATTTAATAAACTTATAAACCATAAAATTGTTACGTAACTTGTAACCAAGCGTTAGCTATCATCTTTATGGATTTGCTAGCTTTGTTCGTTGTACTCCATTTAATACTCCATTTGAAATTTCAATTACCTATGGACTAAATTACTTACGCCCAAAGCGGTGCTGGCTCATCATAAACACCATAATATTGAAGCAATTTAAATAACCATTTGTATAATTTTTGTGGGTGTATTTCTCCTACAGCATATTCCTCATAATTATGATGTTTCTCGTAAGATTTTTTTAACTTCTTAAACATCTTAACAGAATTTTGTACAAATTGTTCTATATGCCTTTTGCATGAAATTTGAGTGGTGTTATGAATCTTGTCAAATTTTTATTTATTTTATGACTGAATTTTGTTGACTTTCATTTATTTTAATTTTGCAAGAAGCTGAAGTTCCATGTCATGAGACATGTGATTTGATGGACTTGGATATTTTAACGCACGTTGTTCTAGTATCAGTCGCTGAACCGGTAAGTATAGCAACACGATGTCGGGTTTCGTTGCATAGATTACGAAAACCTGCAGAACTGTTTTTTGTAAAAGTAATACGAAGTCAAAGTTAAGCTTTAGTAAAGGATACAATTTTACAATGTTAAGCCATCACTAATTAAGCTGTATCATCGTGCCCATATCCAAAAAGAGTTAACGAGAGGAACAGCCCAGTAACCCATGATTAACCTAAGGCACTTAGTCCCTCAATATGAACGGTGACCACCTCTGACTGCTAGACCACAGAGACCACTAGAGAAGAGATAAAAAATATGGTTTAAAGAGAGAAAATATTAAAATTAAATGACAACACCCCTAATTAAAGATTTGTCAATGAAAAGTCTTTGTATTTTTTTTTAACTATTCGACTTGGTGAACTTTGTTCACTTAGCTTTCACACACTCTCTGCTAACCTTGCAATGTGACTTGTCCTTAACAAGTAAGATGGTTGGTACATTTCTCTACGTACCGGATACCAAGTTATTTTGTCACTTTATACCGAGTGTTATCGTTTGTGTGATTTCTTATCTTAACAACTTGTGACTTTAAGAAATCACGAAACAATTACGAAGAAATTTTGAAAAAAAATACAAGTACTTTAAATTGGAATGCCCTTTAGTGAATTTTATACATTTTGACTTTTACCTCTATTCCAAAAGAACCCCTTTAGTGAGAGGATTCAAAAGGATTATATAACCTTCTTCGGCATATAGAGTACTTACGAACGAAATGTCGTAAAGATCAACTAAGTAGATTCGGCGTGTACCGCGGTTGCGATACAGGTATATGGTAAACTGCCTGCTTTATGCAGATTACTCTAAACTTTTGGTTTTTTTCGCCAACTGATCTGCAAATACTTGCAACAGTTGTTTATGTTGGTAAAGAAAGAGACCGACGTTTAAGTGTAATAATATCCAGAGTAAAGATATTAGAAACAAACGTAGCCAGATCGATTGTGAGAGTTAGTTTTGGAACAATTGAATAAAATGGTTAGTCTTGGTAATGCTTAACTGAGCTGAAAGGTATACTACGGATGTAAGAAGAAAAGTACGGAGCGCTTGGTACGCTTTTTTAAAATGAGGTTTTGAGGCAAAATGCGAGACGGGCTTATCCTAAAGTGGGGCTTAAAGCGGGAATCGGGTATATCAGCGTATATCAAAAATTTGCACGAATTGCTTTAACTATTAGTATAAAAATGGACATTTCATTAAGATCAAATTGCTCTTGTATTTTTCGTGAGTTGTGTCAAGACTCTCCGAAACCTGTGCATTTGTATGAAAATAAGGTATACAGCAATCATTATGTATGGCACTCTGTACTCTCTATCTCGTAAGGGATTTAGCATGGAGGTATGTATATGGTTAAGACAGGCAGATAAAAATTCCAAAGTTGCAAAAAGTATCTGCTGCCCCTTTTTAATCGTCTTCTCCATTTTTATAATACTTTCAATGTTCAGTATCTACATTTTTTCAGTTTTCTTACAAACGTAGATAGTAATTTGATGATTTCCATGTTGCTTTTCTGCGGGTTGTTCTTTGACAGCGGTTACTTTTAAGAACTAAAATATATACATTCAATTTTATAGTATTCAATTTGAGACGTCAAGTGTTAGATCCTTTGAAGTAGGCAGTACTTGCCCCAAGGCAACAGCTGTAAATCCCCACGATTTCTTAACGCCTGGCCAATGATTTCTAATAGCGTACAGGGTTCGATGATTAAAAAGAAAGTGACACTGTGTATAATTATATAAACTTATAGTTGCCGCTTTACTACCCTTTCTGTGTATAGATAACCTCTGTGGTCTAGCGGTTCAGTTGTTGGACTTGACTGCATGAGGTCCCGGGATCGAAACCCGGGTCGGGCAACAAAAGAAAATTGCGTTTTTCCAATTTTCTAATTAAAAAAATGTTGCTCGGGATAGGATAACATGGGCCCGGTTGGCGATAGGCTTGCCACCTATCACATTGTGGGACTTAGTATCTTCGGTCCTGGTTGTGACTCTGCCTACCTCTTCAGGGATATGGGCGTGAAGTTACTTTTTTTTTAGATAAAATGTAAAATCAGTTTTAAATAAACCTAAGGTATTTATCTTAAAAATGCCACATCTAGAAAAGTCAGATGTGACACCATCAAATTCAGGGGCTCAGATACTATGAATAATGCTTGGGATAAAGTACCTATGTTTTTTTTTTAATTTAGACCTTCTTTTTTACTAAGAGATCGCCAGCTTTGACTCTTATACGGCCTTGTAAAGTTTATTCATTTATTTATTTAAACTTTATTGTACACAAATAAAAATTGTGAGTACAAAAGGCGAACTTAAATAAATAAAATAATCCAGTAATATATAACTACATAGCATGTTATATAAATTAAGAATAGAATAATTATAGATACAATGCATAAACATAAATAAAATAAATAAAATATACAGCAAACAAAACAAGTTTTCTGATTATATATCAATATAAACATATATATATAATAATAAGGTCTGATGAAACAAGCATGCAATAATACAGCACTAAATGCAATTTTCATATAGATATTCATACGTTTTCTATTTGAATAGAATCTTATTACTCACCTGCCTAATCGATACAGGAAGCTTATTCCATAATCTGGACGAATTTACAAGAAAAGAATTAGATATAGAGTTCGAACGATGTAGAAGGATGAAGAGAGTCTGAGATGACGATGAACGCAGACTTAAATTGTGGGTTGCAGATAAAAAGTGAAATTTAGATTTAAGGTATGTTGGATACTTAGGATCGAAGAGGATAGAATATAAAAAGCATAAATTAATCCTAAGCTTGCGTCGCTGGGAAATAGAGAGCCATTGAAGCTTATTACGATAATCAGTAATGTGATCAAATTTACGCAAGCAAAAGATGAAACAAATGGCTTGATTTAATAACCTATCCAATTTTTAATGTGATAAGTTGGGGCATCGGGATAACAGATATCGCCATACTCTAATATTGGCAAAATAAGCACCTGTACCAGGCGAACTTTAGTTTTTAACGGTAGAAAATTACGATGTCTATTAAGCGATCTTAAAGTACCAGTGATTCTACGACACACATCACTAACCTGACTGTGGCAATTGAGATGACTATCAATATAAATCCCCAAATGTTTTACTGTTGAGGAATATGGAATTACAGTAAAGTTATCGTTGTTCGTATGTATATTTGTGAGTATGAGCTTTTTGTAATTTAAACTGGTCACATCTTACGTCAGACACCACATAGATATAGTATCAGGACACTAGTTTAATTTGTTAGATTACAAGTCTCCCCGTGATGGTCCGGGCTTCTTTGTAGAATAGCCCATCTACCTTCCTACCAGGCAGCTCAAAAAATGCGGGCATAGTCTTACCGTCACAAGCACCATAACATCCTACTAAGTTGTAAAGTTTCGCAGCGACTTACCACCACCTTACCTATTCCTACCGCCATAACGTCGGTGCTTGCAGTTGACGTGTTCTGGTTCGGAGGGTAAGGTAGCCGGTGAGATTACTTTTGATCGAGGCCTTACATTTCGGCCTCAAGTTGGCGGCACACCATTACTACCTTTAGTGTCTCGAGGCGACGAGAATTTCTCACCACCAGGAAGTTCGGATTTTTCGCTTTACAATATTACTTATAAGAAAAGAGTATTTAAATATTCAAATTAGGATTCAATAAATGTCAGGCAAACATTGTTTTAATTCCAGTCCGAGAAACCCTTTGCACAGCTATAAGCTAATTTGGTATCAACGATGAACATTCCTGTCTCCATCTCCAAATCAAAACACTAAAAATGGTTAGTTAAGCACATATAATTTATATTTAGTAAGTTTTATAAATCACTAGCGGCCCACCCTGGCTTTGTACGGGTATAAAATATACATATAACCTTTCATTTTCAATCACTTTATTTGTTAAAAAGAACCACATCAAAATCCGTTGCGTAGTTTTAAAGACTTAAGCCCACAAAGGGACATAGGGACAGAGGAAGCAACTTTGTTATATACTATGTAGTGATGTTAATTATAAATCTACGAAAAAGTCGTGGTGTAAGTGTAACTGCTACGATTTCTGCAATGATGTCAATCAAGAAGAACATTGTTGTACTTCAATGTATATTCCTATTTCTATGCCTGTTTTGCTGTCTTAACATGTACAAATATGACAGCGTCCACAGAAGGAAATCTAATAAATTCGTAGTTTCTGTCAAACAACGATATAAACTTTTGCGATCAATTCGAGTTAAAAATATAATATATGTGATGTTCTTCCAAAATAGGTGTTGTTATATGACTTGGTTCTGCTTTTTGAATATGGTGGGGTTCCTCATTTGAGTTACTCCGCACTTACCTAATTTTTGGGTAATGTCTCAATCAGAAACACTAACGACAATGTTTACTGAACAGATAATTTTCTCGCCTTATACCCACTGAGTAGCTCGACCAGTCACTGATTTTAAGAAAAAAAATGAAATTATACATCTATGTCAAAAACAAAAAAAAATTAAAAAAAATGACTTTGTTTTGTGTAGATGTCTTCCATTAGATCTACCTAATACTGTCTTAAAAAAATATTCACAGAATTGAAAAGGCGAAGAAACATAATTTTGTATAAATTAAACAGCTTTATTGAAATGTATAGCTTTATTAATCATTTTATTAATAAAAAATCTCTCAAGCTGAATGAATGATTACGATTTATTACATTAAAATATTGTATATAAATACAACAGTACAAAATGACTTTCACAAGAGAGTAAACTGTGCTATAAAAACCTGTGTTTTAAATGTGTCTAAAAAATTATACACCTAATTAAAAAGGACTTTATTTAAGAAAACAAACTGTGTATAATTTATACAGAAATATAAAGAAACAGCTTCATTACTAATTAGTTATACGAAGCCCTAGTCTATAAGTTTCGGGCAAGTATTGGGTTTATAAAGTGAGACGTCAGTTATTTCTCTTATATTCTCCAATTATTATTGTTTTCCCCATAGTGGTCCGGGCGACTTCGCAGAATGGACAATCTACCTTCCTGCCAGCAAGCTCCTAAAAGGGCAGCATAGGCTTACCGGCACTAACACCGTGACTACCAGGTGGTCTAGTTTTGTAGCAACTAGCCCGGATTGGCACCACCGCTTTACCTACTCCTGCCGCCATAACCTCACTGCTTGTCGTTGACGTGTTTCGGTTCGGAGGGTTAGGTAGCCAGTAAACTTACTATGCACAATTACTATTCTAGGTGGCGTGAATTTCTTACCATCGTGAAATACGTCTACGTTTGCCTTGTCATATTTTTAAAAAAATTTTAATCAGCCATTAAGTCAACATCTCTCATACGAAATTGTAACTAAAAATAGATCAAATTCTAATTAAAGTTTCTGGGTGCCTTTACGGTTACCTATTTTGTGGACAGTGGTGTTGAATAGTAAAATAGTAATAGCGAATACTCGACCGATTATGAAGAGATTTTGATGGTTTTGATATTTCCATCCACAACATATATCTTATCTCTAAATCACTGTTATCTCTTTCCATCAGGATATAAGTGTGCTAGTTCGCTATTTTATTACACAAAAAGTTAGCTTACAATAATTGTATAGACAATGTGTTTAATACAATAATTTAATTACATTTTTTAACATTTAAGCGCTATGTGCGCTACGCTTAAGAAAAATAGTGGCAAAGTGCGAACCAGACTTGCCCATAAGCAGTTCCGTAGTAACGAGCAGGTAAAATTTGGTTTGCATGAAAAATATTTCTTTTTTATATTGCATAAGTGACAAAAACACATTTTTTGAAAATATGATTTGCCCCAAAAAGTGCTTATTACGATTTTTTTGAGAATTTTCATTTCGATCTGTAATGTAATTTTTCATATTTTCTCAGTTTTAAACTAACCCACTTTTAAAATAAAAGTTCAGAAATTAGTTTTAGAATAAATACAGTAAATAATAAATAAATAAATAAATAAATATCCCTGGACAAATCACACGAATTGAATCTAACCCCAAAGTAAGCAAATTATATGCTTGTGTTATGGGTGTTAGTCAACGATTCTAATACATAGAAATACTTAAATGGTATCTATTTTTAGAACATATTTAATAAACACACAGACCCGGAAATGCAGACATCTAAATGTTCATCACACAAATGCCTGCCCCCGTCGGGAATCGAACCCGAGCCTTGCGTGTGGTCGATGTAGTTAAGCGTGTACGTTAGCCACTCGAGGCGGTCACAGTAACACGGACAAACACATATCGAATCTATAAACTAAGCTATTTTACGCCATTTGTCTACGGATTTCTTTAATAAAATTAAACCAGTGTCTAGGCCCTGTATGACAAATAAAGGACAAAAACACTAATGATTAATAAACAAATATTTACTTTGTGTCTGACACATTACAAAGATATATCGACTTGTCGGAGCATATTAAACAAGGAGTATGATGACGCCATTGTCTGAAAAAAAGACATTTATTTATTTAATAAATTGGCTATTGTGGGCTTTCAATAGCAGAGCAAGACCCGGTATTGGTCTTGCTCCGCTAAGTAGAATAAACTATATGCCTTTCTGCCAGGCAGTTCGTAAGAAGTGAGCACTGGTTAAAATATACGTCATCGCTAACAAGGCCGAAGGTGGTAGAATGATGTGCAGCAACTTGCCTGGTTTGATGAAATTGAACCGCCTTACCTATTCCTTCTGCCATAATTAATGTGTTACATTCTAGGCTGAAGGTAAGCTTAGATGTTTATACATATCATCTACGCCTTTTGTTGGTAACGCACCATTAGCACCTTTGGTGTCTTTAGATGACATGAATTTCTTATCGTCAATATTTCTTACCTTACCTTTTTTATGATGAAGGCAAACAAACAGACAGCTTGTTTAAAAATAGTGTATTATTTATCGATTGCTAATAATCTATTCTTGGCAAACCACCACGCCCTTTAGCAAGGTAGTATATACAGTATTCTATGTTCACACAAGCAGGCAAGAATACGTTTATACCTACGCACCTCGCGTTCGGTATGCACTTGGTATGCCATCATTCGGGGTCAACGAACAATCGATGTAATGATGTTTCTTTATTTTTCAATCAGGGTAGGCTAGCTTATAGACTTAAGATTTGCTTAACAGCCACAAGACAATGACGCATCTACAAGATCTAAGATATCTATAAACATGGTTATATTTTAACATCACTAGAGGCGTGTGCTTGTTGCTATTTTACCACATGTGATATGTAGGTATTTAAAACTAATAACCTCCCCATAGCTCTCTAGCGACACTTCCTTGAACCCAGCTGCTTGCAATGGCAGAGGTCGGAGTGCTCGTTGCATTATTAGTACCAAGTACGGCCTCAACACCGGACTGGCTTCCCAAAACGGGATTTTACTGCATGTGTCGCACACTGAGTTTGCCTGAAATATTGAAATACGTCAATGGGGTTGTTTGGATAGTACATACATATGTCTTCACGGCAAGTCCCTTACTAGGCAGGCAGAGAATATATAGTGCCAAATGTCAATATATGTATATTATAGATTTCATAAAAAAAATAAATCATCCCTCTTATGTTTTCGGAAAAAATGGCTGTGGAATACGGACACACATATCACAAATATATTAGGGTTTTATTTTTTAGCGGTTGGCTACGGAATCCTGAAAAGTAGCTTACGGTTGAACTTAAGTTTTAACAAATTTATTGAAATCCGTTGAATAGCTTATCTGTGAAAGCGTAAGCGACGATAGATAGATAGACTTTCGCGTTTATGACATTAGTGCGGACTAATTTTCTGAACTTCACTAAAAACACGCTCGTACTTTAGCGCCACCATCTTTTACTATTTTTTTTAATATGTGCAAAGTTTTTCACTCGTGTCTAAAATAGTATGTAGATATAATAATAAATATCTTATTTCTAAATACCTATTTATCAAGATATTTTCGTTCTAGCGCTTTTTCCGTCCTTGGGGTAATTTTTAAAAAATTTGAACAAAGACAAATTTCACCCACTACAGGATTTTTATTTTGATGTATCAATTTTTCATATCACTTCTCCATAGAACAACATGTTTTATTGAAGCTTTTTGTTATTATTTACTTACTTTTTCTTTCATAAAGTTGCACAGATAGCATGGTACAAAACCAAAAAATATAATGGCGGGCACAAGAATTGTTACAACAGGTCTGCTATCATTGGTATTCCAAAGCTAAAATACAACAAGTTTGTTAAAAAATAATAAATTTTTTTTTAGTTTTCAGTTGGTTTTATTTGATTAAAAGACGTATAGTGTTATATTCTTCAAACCTATAATTTAAACCCCTATAATGTTGGTTTTTTACTTGCGAGAGGCAAGCCATTTTGAAGTGACAACATTATGCACAACGTCTAATTAAATGATATAAGCTAAAGTACTTCAATGTTTAATATGATATTGCAGTTTTCGTTAAACCATAGTACCTATTGATTATAGCTTCAACTTAAACTTTGGAGTACTATATTCCATGTTTATAAAAACAAGGTGTGCGTGCGATTCACACACGATACAAGTGAAACTTCAATAAATTGACAAAAGAATGAGATGAATATATGTTTGTGTCTCTTACCTGTCGCTTTTCCGTTGCACTCGTTTTGAAATCACAACGCTTCTAAAAAGTTTCACTTCAAAAAGATGGATCAATATTGCATTCTTATTTTAACTAAAATCGCAATAGGCTTAAAATATGCCCTTGCTGATAAACTAACAGGTCAAGGTAAATAGAGTATTGCAAACAATGACACTAGTCAAATTATTTATCATATTTTATTTGTTTATGTGGAGAAAGATAGCTAGATTTGTTGAAATTGATACCTGGCTGTTGACACTGGATGTTCTTTGCTAAGTACATTCAGGTCTGCTTGTAATATAAGCAAATGTGTATGTCAATGTAACCTATATTCATTAAGAACAAAATTAGAGCCTAACGATAAACTTATAATTACGAAAGTACAAATATACAGTTTGTTAGTATGGTCACTCATTATTAAGTAAATTTAATAAGTAGTTTTCATTTAAAAATACTAACCGAATATGTAATATAGGAACCCAAACTAACTGCTACGCTAACTACTTTTTGTTCGTACATCAACACCTTCTTGAAAATTTCACTAAAGCTTTCAATCAACCTGTAACAAATAAATCTATTGCAACTAATATAGGTACATATAATTAGATTTATTTAGGTACTTACGTGCTTACTTTACACGTATTGACTTCAAGTTCATATGAGGAACATAAAAATTAGACGCCTAGAGAGAGATCGTAAGATATGTACTTTAATAAATATTTAAGATTTGTAACAGAGTCTACTAAAAATCTTAGCGAATTCGGTTTGTACGTTATCTTTTGACCAAACCATGCTCGTTTTTTTTTGTTTTGGTAAACCTTGTTTTTTGCTGATTTCATTCGGCTAAAAATAATTATTTTAAAGAAAAAATAAACATGAACAATAAAAACGCAGTGGTAAAATTCCAAATATAGCAGCTTACAACCGAGCTTTTAGAAATATAGACTGAGGAATGTTTTAAAACTTACTCAAAAATCGTTGGAAAATAAGGCAGTTGATACAGTGATGGCGATTGTTTTAAATAAAGAAGATAACATGATTAAAAACGTTGTAGCTCAAAATATTAGGAAGCTTTCCATTCTTCTTTAATTCAATTCAGAATTTGGTATAATTAAGTCATCGAAAAACAGTATTACTGATTACAATGTGATCCTTCATACTTTGAATTGATTATAAGAACAAAGTCAATGATGTCATACTGGGTGAGGTTTTTTCGCAACTATCGTATGATCCTACCAAAAAGTTTTCTGCGATGATTAAGCGTTCAGTCAATTCTTCGCGTTACATTTTTCCAACGACTTGGTCCTAATGAAGAGTAATCGAAATAAATCCTCGTCCACCCCTTCTGTACGGTTCCCACAGATTCACAGAGTTGATTGCCCAAAACGGCCAGTTGTTTCTAACATTGGTTCACCAGCGTGCGGTTTATCAAAATTTTTAAATAACGTCACTAAAAAAAATCAAAATTCAACCCGGGATAGCATTAAGTATAGTTTATATCTTGTGTAGGTTAGTTTCTTTGGATGCAGAAAGTTTATTCTCAAGTGTCTTTTCAGGGAGTGTATAAATTTACGGGAGAAATGTTTATACGGCAGCGTCAACAACAAAGAGAATAATAAATGAAATTGTAGACATGACCGGGACTTGTATGAAACAAAATTATTTTAAGTATAACTCTTATTACTACATTCAAGAGGAAGGTCTAGCTATGAGTTCATTTCTAAGTCCTTTAATGGCCGAGTTTTTTATGGATAATTTTGAAAGACATTATAATTTGAAAGATATTAATACATTGTAGGTAAAAATCATTTATTACACTATTACAGATACGTGGATGACATAATCATATTTTGGACTAGTACAGGGAGACACTTGGACGTTTTCACACCCACTAAAACTAAATTTAAGTTAGAGATTTAAGAAGAAAATACGTAAAACTTTCTTGATATGACAATAACTGGGGTAGATAACAGGCACCGCTTAGGGATCTTCCGCAAGCCAACTTATACTGATACGACTATTCCTGTGTCATCTTGTCATCTTTGGCAACTTAGAATGTCTGCGTTCAATCGCTATGTACATAGACTCTTTTCTATCCCTTTAATTCAGGAAAACTGCAAAAAGGAGTTAAGCATAATTTGTTAGATGGCAGAGGCAAACGGTTATAATAGCAACATTGTTAATAGTTTAATTAAAATTAAAACGAAGAGAGCATTACTTTATGCTGTGCCGCCAGAAAATATTAATAGGTACAAATCTGGTTTCACTTATGAGGGACAAATTAGACAATAGAGATAAGTCAGGAATTTATAAACTTTAGTGTTCTGAATTTAATGGAACATACATAGGTCAAACAGGTCGTAGTTTTTAAACGCGGTACAAGGAACATAATATAGCGGCGTTCAGAAATAAATATTTTGATAAATCAGATATCTCAAAACATCTTTTGGAAGCTGGTCACAATTTGGCTAGTGACCACTCCTTCGAAATAATTCATACACGTGAAAAGGGAAATAGACTTAAAATTTTAGAACAAATAGAAATAATAAAACACGATACGTGTCCAGAACATTGCTGAATGAACAAATATATATACCGAATTCCCAAATATTACGATTTTTTAACAGAAATCGAGTTGCACAGACTTACACAATCGATTCGTAAAGCGTTTACGATTAATTGACATTGGAGTGTTTGATATATATAAGAGCGCAATCTAGACGGCGGCAAGTCACTCGTGTGTCATCGTTTGTACAGTACGGTCGATTTCCTGAGGATGTCTCGGTGTAGAGGAGAAACGTACGTCGAGTACGATTTAGTGTTTTCTGTGGTGACATGACAAGTGGTATTGTTTCCCGAGTTCGGACTCTAATCGGATCTGGTTGCGTAGGTGGGAGGTGAAGGTCCTACACCGGGAGCGCTCCGAGCTCTTGAGCGAGGGGTGTATTCCAGGGGTTCTGAGTGTGACCTATTTCAGTTGAGGGAGTCTGTCGCGGTCGAGGAGGTGAAGGCGACCATGCCTGCTAAGGCGACGGCACCGGGTCTGGACGGTATTAGGACGGAAGACTGGTTGTCAGTTCCTGCACGTTTAAGAGCAGAAACATTCAATAGCTGGTTGGCAGCTGGCAAAGTGGCGGAACCATTG
>NJDD01011497.1:21084-34250 GCA_002245505.1 Calephelis nemesis
TGCTTCTCCGGCACTTGCATGCAATCCTGGCGCGGAGGCTTCTGGACTGTTGTCCACCGGACATGCGTCAGCGCGGATTTATTCACGCCGATGGCACTCTCGAGAATTCGGCAGTGCTCGATGCGGTCTTGGGGGACAGCAGGAAGAAGTTGCGTGAACTGCATGTGGCAGTGCTCGATTTCTCTAAGGCCTTCGACACAGTGTCCCATAAGGCGCTGTTAGAGGTCCTTAGGACGAGAGGACTCTCGAAGCAGTTCTGTGACTATATCTCTGGCCTGTATGAGTCGGCAGCCACAGTGTTGGCCGTAAATATGGGTAGGAACAGTCCTGTTGCGCTGGGACAAGACGTGCGTCAGAGAGATCCGTTCTCGCCAATTTTATACAACCTCATAATGGATGTTGTGCTTGCGTCTCTGCCTGAGTCGGTTGGCTACAGGTTGTAAGGTGAGCGTGCCTCAACTCTGGCCTATGCTGACGACTTGGTCCTGCTTGCAGGCTTTAAGGTGGGGATGCAGCAGTTAATTGATTGCGTGGCTAAGTTTGGCGAGATAATGGGTCTCAAGATAAATCTGGCTAAGAGCTCTGTATTATCGATGGTGCCTGATGGACGCTGCAAGAAGCACCACTACCTTACCGAACAAACCTTCAAGGTAGGTCGGCGTAAGCTGAAACAGGTGCATTGTGTGGAAGGATGGCGCTATCTTAGGGTGGAATTCACGCCCACTGTATGCTCGACGTTAGAGTGCGGCATCGCAGAGGCTCTGTCCAATATCACGAAGGCCCCACTGAAACCGCAGCAGCGGTTGGAGTTAATGAGGAGCCATCTGATACCGAAGTTTTTGCATGGCCTTGTACTGGGCAGGATCTCGGATGACAGACTGCGAGCACTCGACGTACAGATCCGGAGGAAATGGTTTAGGCTTCCACATGATATACTACTGGGTACTTAAAGACGGCGGATTGGGGGTACCTTCGTTGAGGTCGGCGGTACCGGATCTCGTTTTGCGACGATTTGGGGCGCTGGCTAATTCGGAGTGGACTGTTGCCAATGTTGCCGCTAAATCCGAAAGGATTCGGAGCAAATTGCGCTGGGCCAGTAAACAGGTACATAAATTCACCAGAGAAAACCATAGAACACGTCTTAATAATTTTACCTATTTAGTCGTCGTCGTCTATTTAGTATATGGGGGCATTGTTGACCTGTAACACAGGTTTATACCTAAAACTGGCACCAATCTCTTATAAACAGGTTTAAACTACAAATTTTCTTTCATCTTAAGATATATTTACCTTTGTTTTTGTTTGCCTATTGTAAGAGAGAAATAAATTTATTATTTATTTATTATTAAAATAATGTGCGGCGCTATTGAGGCGAGGCGATGCATGCTTCAGTTGATGGACTCGAACTTCGTGAGTCCAGAAGTGTTTCCGAGTCCACTCAATGGATTAGGGAGCGAAGCACGGAGTACAGTGGTCGAGACTTCGTGCAGTTCGTGCACACGCACATTAACACTTTATATCTTATATCTTATCATGATATCTTGGCGTGGTGTGTGGAGTGGTGCTTCCGTTAGGAAGCTGAAACCACCTTTGGGGCTGAAAAGTTCCACTCTCGCTGTTATACCAGCTTTGGTGTTGAGAGGCTCTCACATGAACTGGTCACGGTTTAACCATATGACGACCGTTACCAGGAGGTCGTCAGTCTATAATCCGAGGCCCGCGGTTTTAGGGGTCGCTGCAGAACCCCAGGGTGTGTGCCACCCAATTTATTGGTAAGTGCCAGTTTACCTATATTTCCCTTGCAGGTTCTACCAAGCACATCAGCATTTCATCAATCTGCACAATGTTACTTGATGGTTACGGGAGGTTTATAGGGAACGTGGTTACTTTTGTATTACTCCATGATGATTAATACTGGCTCTGTCCGGGTCACTACGATCGAACGCATTGTGGGGTTTGCCAAATGATCCCAGTGGGTGATGCAACATAGGGTTATTACATGCTAAGGACGTAATAATTTATATTGTTTTCCGAAATGCTCCTTTATTTTGTTCCAGTCGCGGAGGTAGGCGGCGGGAGCGTGAATTAAGGTTGTCACATTCTGTGTCGTTTGGAGGACTATTTGCTACAACAGTTACACTGCATACGCGGAATAAGCAAAATGAAGGCTTATTTTACATCTGTAATAGTAGTTAAAGATGAGAGCTGCTACTAGTACATGTGTCCTAGCAACCTTGTTTTACACAGACACACGGAGTTTGAGTCTCGTAGTGTTCGCAGGTCTATCTAAAACGGCAGTTGCTTCTTCTTTGTCCTGCACACGCGCACTGGGGTAATACTGCTTCCTATGATTTATCTGAATAATCATTCTTAAATATTAAGAATTTCCTTTAATATTATAGGAACGACATATTGCTTACAATCTACATGACAAATGGGTCAAAATGTACTCATTTTTGCGTACTTGATTAAAAGTTACGTACGTGTATACGGATTGATGTTGTTGAACAATTTCTTTCATACGAAGCTTTATAAGAGAATCGTATTTTTCCTTCTCTTGTACTTTTTTACATATTCCGTCTAATAAATCTTCCAGTAATAAATTTACTAAATCAAATTTTGCTGTGATTTCTCTAAACATTATTACTTCCCCTTGTATTAAAATTGAAAAACAATTAAATCAAAAGTATTTATTTAATTCCTAAGTCACCTTAGAATGTTGTTTTACCTTTAGAAAAAAAAAAATCAAATCACGACGGCATAATGTCCCCATGTTTATCCCCGTGTTGTTCCGGGCCCCTTTTCAGAATAAACCTTTCGGCCAGGCAGCTCGTAAAATAAATGTGTCGTGTTTTGATAAAAGGGAGGAGGTAGATAAAAATTTGCACATTTGACCTCCTCAGGCACGAGTCACTGACGCAGCCTCAGACCAATAAAAAAGCATAGACGAGGTTTTGTAAACGAAATAGTGAAGACTACTTCTTGCTATGATGAATGTGAATAAAAGTATATTCTATTCTATGAGTGCGTAAGGTACTCGTAGCATAGTTTAGGTAGACGCTAAGACGTGGGTTACATTTATGGGAAAGGATTGCAAGTGCTAAGTTAAGTTAAAATTAGCAAATGTTTTCACAAATGCAATACAAAAATATAAATTTGTATAGTATTCTATATCCTATTAATATTATATAAGCAAAAGTTTCTATGACTTTTTCTTTGTTTGTTAGTCCTTCATACAAAATTTGCTGAACCGATTTTCATCATTTAGAGGAAAGTTTTCATTACGAAACAAATTTCCTATGGGACCACTCAAGTAACGGCGCTGGCAATAGCTAGTATTTATATAAAAATCAAAACCAAAACTCGAGAGAAAAGAAGTAATTTCTAAAGACTTTTTTCAAAACGTAATTTGTTTTCACATTTTTTTTTAACTAGCAAGGCGGTATATTTATATAATATTTTCTATCACAAATGTAACGTTATACGTTGTCACCCACTCATGACTGACTGATATGTTGCCGTCTTCATATCACTATATCGTTTTCATATTACTTGCATCACTTTTGAAATCGCATTGTCGTGTCTATTCTTATTTATTATTCTGAGAACGCAACATCGATATCAATGTTGTCTATAATCCACGGCTATCTCTTACCATCAGGAGAGCTATTTGCTTGTTTTATTTCTCATAACATAAAATATTATACATATACAATACTTACACAAATAATACATTGAGTTATTAATTACAGTTAACAACGAGTATATAAAAAATAATTTATAAAGTGGAGACTTTCCTATGTCTAAGTCCCCCAACCAAAATGGAAATGGCAATGGTCTTTTCCCAGCAGCTTCAGGATGACGAGGTAATGTGTAATACTCGTAAAATACTAAGTTTAGAATCACAAAACAGAAAGCTGAAACAGCTGCAATTATCTCTACCAAAAAACATAGAATAAGAAATTTTGATGTTTGGATTTGATTTTTAAAGAAGGATTTTCTGAAAATAAATAAAAAATATTATGTAGAAGAAGCATCTTCGCATCCTTACTCTGGAAGAGGTAGGCAGAGGTATAAATTTATCGCCATCTGTGCACCCAACAACTCACAATGTTTTTACTAAATAATTGATTAGACACAGTCTCTTTTTGCACTCTGATAGCCCCTCGACTATTTTATTGGAGATGGAGTTAACTTACACGGCCTAACTCCACCAACCCACCTCCCGGCTTAGGTTCAATTCCCCACGAGGCAGATATTTGTGTAATAACATTTAGATGTTTACGTATTTCTTGGCCTGAGTATTTAGTCAAATTATTCTAGCATTTATTTAAGTATTTACATGTATAATATAATCTTTGAGTTATAACCATAACATAAGCATATAATTTGCTTACTTCGGGGTTAGATTCAATTTGCGTAATTTGTTCAGGGATTTTTTTTATTACATACTAACTGTTACCCGTGTCTTCAACCGCTATAAATTGAGATATCAGCTATCCTATCTTTTAAATTAGGTCAAACTGCTTGCGATATGTAAATTTGATTGAAATAATATGTGAAGTTGTTAAGTATGTAGAGTCCATCGCGGACAAACAACGTGACACGTAATTTTTGTATTTAGAGATTAAAATTATTAAACCGGTTTCGTTTATGTGGTGTAGCGGTCCGGCATTGGACTTTACTTCTTAAAATCTTGGGTTCGGTTCCAAGGTTTGGCAACAAAAAAGAGACAATGCATTTCATTTTCTAGTAAAAATAATGTTGCCCTAGCCAACCGGCCACGTATCCAATGTACGTGTACGGTTGCCACCTATCACTTTGTGGAGTTTTGAACGACTTACAAAGTCGTCTGCATTAATGTAACTGATTATCTCCACATATCGCCCGTTTACACTTGTTTTGTATTTGTTAGTAGAGGGTAGACGGAAAAGGGCTTCTACCGGAAGGTAACGGTATGTACGGCAGTCTAAATGTAGCTTGCGCAAACGTGACACGAAGTTTTATTTAATTACCGAAATAACAGTGGCGACGACGAACCTTACGTGTGAAAATTCAACAATAAACGGTAAAAATGGTGTCCGTGGGGGTATTGAACGTTTTTAACCACGAAACTCAAGATTGGTTGCTGTATAAAGGCAGATTAGAACAATGGTTTGTGGCAAACGACATCAAAGATGAAACGGACAAAGCTAGCGTCAAACGGCGAGCTATATTGTTAAGTAGTGTTGCAGAAAACACATACAGACTCATCCGCGATTTATCGCATCCGAAAAAATCTTTAAGCCCGCGCCGGCCCGCGTGACTCTTACCCCCTGGCCCTACCCCCCCGAGCCATGGCATAGGGTTCACTTAGATTTTTTGGGACCTCTAAACGGTAAAGTTTATTTAGTAGTTGTAGATGCATATTCTAAGCGGCCAGAGGTATTTGATGTTAGCACAGGGTATGGGACTAGAGTAGTCTTGGAAAAATTATGTGAGTTAATGTCAAGGTTCGGAGTATTTCATACTATATGTACAGACAATGGTACATCCTTTATTTCTACAGAATTTAAAAAAAATTGTACTGACAATGGTATTACGCATATAACGTCACCCACATACCACCCACCAAGCAACGGTCAAGCAGAAGATTTTCTTAAAATAATAAAAAAAAGCATTAAGGCGCTAATTATTTCAGGGACGAACAGCAAAGACTTGAATATAAAATTAAATGAATTTTTGTTTCAATATAGGAATTCCAAGCATTCCGTTACTAATCATTCTCCTGCAGAGATCCTTTTCGGTAGGAACTTACGGTGTAGACTTGATCTGGCAAATCCTAAGTCATGATCGCCCGCCGATACAGCATTGGCTAACGCTGTTGCCAACAAACAGTCCTCGCAGGTTCACGGTTATAAAGTCAATAGGAATGCCATTTTTTCTGTAGACGAAGTTGTTTTGGTTAAAACCAACTACCAGCAAAACACATTATGGACTAAAGGAGTAATTTGCAAAAAACTTGGAAAGGCTGCCTACTTAGTGAAACTAGAGAATAGCGATAAGGTTCTTAAGAGACATAGAAATCAAATACACAGATTTAAAGGGGTAGAGGAGGATGAAAAGGGGAATTAAGAGAGGTCTTCATCAGAGGAAGAGAAGGTTTAATAATACATCCGGTCACAGAATTACACCCGTCCGAGAGTGAGTCATCTGAACCAACTCCATCCGGAATTTGGCAAGAGGATCGAGAGGCGTCGCAGCCTGTAGACCAGTGGGAGGATTGCCAAGGTGACCAAGAGCTAGCAACTCCCGAACCTTCTTCTGCGGACCTCGACAGTGTATCTGCAACCAATTCTCCTGAAGGACCTAGAAGGATACCTAAGCGGACGCGAAAGCCGCGGACTAGTGTAGTGGACTATAGAGAGTACTTTTAGTGTGGTATCCCTAAATAAAGGTGGAGGGATGTTAGTAGAGGGTAGACGGAAAAGGGCTCCTACCAGAGGGTAACGGTATGTACGGCAGTCTAAATATAGCTTGCGTAAACGTGACACGAAGTTTTATTTAATTACCGAAATAACAGTATTCTAAAGATTCTAATTATTTCTACATAATTTCCCCAAATGGGAATCCATGGAATGTGATAGCATTATGATGGAAAAAGTTGAATGGGCAATTAAAGTATGAAGTATGGTAAAGTTACGGGAGTAGATAATATGGTTACAGCTGAGATGATTAACCTTGGTGACCGTCCGGGACTCTTTTTGTGTCCTTTGTAACAAATGTTAGAGGACTGGCAGAATTCACGAATACTGTCGGCGTACTGTCATCTTGCCCTTGTATAAAAGAAGGGCTCACGCATGGACTGCATCAGTTACAGTGCCATCAATTTCATCAGTTTAGTACCAAAAGTGTATGGAAACATAGTTAAAGGAAGGTTGAAAGAAATGTTCCATTGAATATTCTGGGAGGCTCAGGGTGGTTTCAGGTCTGGAAGCGTATGTACGAAATAGGTGTTTTTGCTCCTCAACTCCGTACAGAAGCATCTGACTGTACTAGAAGGTTTTTTGTAGTTTTGTGGATCTCGAAAAAGCGTTTGATAGGGTTGCACGTAAGGAACTTGGGACATTTTACTAGATTATGGGATAGATGGGTTACTGCTGCGTACTGTGCAGTCTGTGTAACTAGGTTGAAAAGTTGCGTACGGATAACCGTAAACGTGTTGCCTTGATTCGATGTTAAGATTGGCGTCAAACAGGGTTGTGTATTGTCATCACGCTTGTTTGGAGCAATGTCTTCAAAAGTTAAGTTCAATGAATGTGGGGAAACGTATGGATAACTTAGTGGTGAACTGCCTGCTTTATGCATAATATGATGCTGTACTCTTGGTCTCTACGTCTTTTGAGCTGCAAACACTGGTTGCAGTTACGGAAGGTGATTGTAGTTATATTGATTACATTTGAGTGCGATAAAAACCAAAGTAAAGGTGTTTGAAAGAGACGAATCCAGAACAGAGGTAAGAGTTTTAGTTGATGATCTAGGACCAGAACAAGTGAATTAAATTGAATATCTTGGTTGTGCTTTTAGCAGGGATGAAAAACATGCTGCAAATATAGGAAGGAGAGTGTGTGCATTGAATAATGTGAACGAAGCGCTGGACTAGCTATCAAATCGCTCGACTGTTATCTGAAGGTTTGCCAAGTGTGTGCCACGGTAATGAGTGTGGGTGAAGTCAGGCAGATTTGCTAGGATCTGGAGGTTTGGAATTCGATACGGTATTCTTACTTCGTAAAGGACTTGTTTATCCTATTCATTTAATATGTTTAACAAAATAAAAATATATAAAATATATAAAAATATTTACACAATTTTAATATAATTCTGTTAAGAAACTGATTTTCAATGAGAATTTGAATGTCACTTAGTGTAACATTACGTTTAATGTATCAATTAGTTAAATCTGATTGCTGTATTTAAACGATGGTTGTTATATAATAGTAATACGGTTTCATAGCAAACCACCACGAATAACAACCTTCTGTATCGTGAAAAAGTCAATAAAAACTTTGAGACTTAGTTGTGTTTCACAAAATCGTAAAATTGTTTTTAAACCGGAAAATCATTTTGCTTATACTTTTAAAAATATCAATTGAATGCAGAAAAATTGCAAAAATGGTTTTGAAATGGTCATAGGTACCTATATAAATTTTATTAACGTATTGTCAGTACCTAGTGTTGAGTTAGACTCAATAATGCCAAGGTAATTTTTTTCACTTATTACCATTATTATAAATGTAAGTGAATTTATTCACTATCAGGTATAACTCATGATAAACCAAACAGGGGCCACCTCGAAAACGAGGCTTATCTTTCTAAAATAGTACCATCAAAATGGATTGGCTTTTAGTAAGCCCGAGTGATCCCGTAACAGACATACACACAAAAAACATACAGTAGTATTGAACACCTCCTCCCTTTTTTGGAGTTGGTTAAAACCAAACTTGTGGTAGCGCTATTACTTGATGAGAAATAACCAGTATAACTTAATCATATTGAGCAATATTCTTTTCATGTGTTAACGTACAAGGACATGGATTTTCTGATGGTAAGAAACAACCGCGATCTATAGACCACAGTTGTTACATGTGCCTTGATGTCCTGAGGTCGGATTGTTAGGCTTGTTACAGTCTACCGGCTATCCTTCGATCTTAAAAAGTATCGTTGAGAATCTATCTATATAAGAAAGACGATCCGGACTAGTTACTTTTTAGCACTCTTCGGCCAGTAGACGTAAGATAGGTTTGATATAATATAACTTTAGAAATAAAGTATACTTACCGATATTTTTCACTCTTACTACAAGCAAATTTGAAATCTTGTTTCATAATTTTTAGAAAGTTATGGTAATGTAGTAAATTACTTTTTGTTGTGAAAGTATATACAATTATAATTTGATAAACAACAAATGATAAATATATCCCAGATTCCGTAATAAGCGTTAAATCTCGTAAAGTAACTCCACGATACGTAATCATGATTAGCAGAATAGTTGCGGTTATACGTACTCATGATTAGCAGAATAGGTACTTAATGTTATCTGTAGACGCACAATATATTGGCTGAAATGAATGACTATTTATATTTTTGTTAAACAAAGTATTCAAAAACTAACAAAAGACAGATAAGGAGAAAACGTCTAAAGACTATAATTCAGACTCGAAACTTGAACAAAGGATTTGAAAATATTGATAAATATTGCTTATTTGAAAATATTACTGAAACAGGTAAAAAGATGGGACAAATTCTACCAAAAAAGTGGTATTCCGCTGTCTAACTTTTGCAATTTTTCTCAGATATTAAATAAAGTTATTTCCATTGCTGTTGTATACAAAACTGTATTACATTGAGTTCTGGCTTTCTGTTACATAAAGAGCTGGGACAACTGGGATAGCACTATGTCTCCTACGCGCAATGTCTAATCACTAAAACTGTGATTGACTGTCCCCGAGAGGTTGTGACACTAATGAGCGTGATGGTGCAAAATTTTATAAACCTTAAAACCGTGAAAATGTAACATAGCTTGTAAGCAACTAGTAGATATGTGAGTAGCTAGTAAATTAAGCAATAAAATACATAAAGATTTGTTGCCTAATATCCTGTAGCTACCTGGGAGGTCCAATTATTCCATTGGGAGTTTTGATTAGATATCAACTAAATTACTTACGCCCAAAACGGTGCTGGCTCATCATAAACACCATAATATTGAAGTAATTTAAATAGCCATTTGTATAATTTTTGAGGGTGTATTTCGCCTACAGCATATTCCTCATAATTATGAAGTTTCTCGTAAGATTTTTTGAACTTGTTAAACATTTTAACAGAATTTGGTAAAAATAGTTATATGGGCCTTTAGCATGAAATTTGAGTTTCGTTATGAATCTTAAAAAAATCTTATGACTGCAAGAAGCTGTAGTTCCATGTCTTATGATATGTGATATGTTGGACCTAAAGACTTTAACGCACGTTGTTCTATATTCAGTCGCTGAACCAATAAGTATAGTACAGCAACACGCGGTCGGGTTTCGTTGCAAAGATTATGAATTTCTGCAGAACTTTTTTCTGTAAAATTAGTAATCAGTAAAACAGGAATAAAAAACTGTGTTTAAAAAAAAAAGAGTAGTTTTTTTTTAACAAAAACTTGTTTTTCATTTTTTTAAGTAGTCGACGAGGCGAATTTCTTTCTCTTGGAATTACACACTCTCTGCCAACCCTGCATGTTGACTTGTCGTTAACAGTGAAGAGTGTTTCCAGGGTAGGGTTTAGAGTGCGTAATGCAAGGTTGACTATTTTAAATCGATGTTTTGAGGCAAAATGCGAGACTCGCTTTGCAAAATTTTGTGCTTATCCCAAAGTGGAGCTTAAAAGCAGAAGTTGGGTATACCAGCAATACTATGGAAATCTGTTGCGTAGCGCTCGTTGATTGCATTACAGTAAACTCCGAAAAAATGGGATTGAAATAAAGTGTTTGTGTTAAAGCGAAAAGGGCATGCTCCATAGATTCGATTGTGTGGAAAAAATGAGAGAAGGATGAAAGAGTGACGAAACGGATAAGTCGTGCGAACGTAGCTGGATGCACGTACCTTTTTTTTTTGTCTCGCAGGGGAAAAAGACATTTACGTCCAACCGGGCCGCGCTTCGGCCCGAGTGTGGGACTCACTAGGGCCCGGGCCCTCCTGCCCCGGCGCCGCCGTCGAGAAGCGTTGGCGGCACCCTCCTACTGGGGCAGTCCTACCCACCAAAAAACCCCTGCGGAGTCTGCATCCACTGTGCCTGTGGTGGCGAGAAGGCGGGTGCGCTTGCGCAATCTGCCGCCAACCCACCAGCACCTGCCGGCCCTCTGCCGGCATTCATCAGGAGCTGGGACCACTTTGTGGCCCCAGCGACGACTAGGTTGCGCGCGGCGTAGGATGATGCCGCGCGCTCAACCTCGAGGCCTTTCGGGGCAGAGCCCCAGGCCTCTTCACGGCAGGAGGGCTTGGTAAGCCCGCCTTCGCACCCCCTGCGTCTCCGGCGGATCAAGTCAGGGTTGGCCGCAGCCTCCCTTTCCCTCTCCGCCGCCTCCTTCCGCGAGATCACCTCCTCGCAGAAGGAGAGGACGGCCGTCCAAGAGTCCTCGCTCCCAACCATGGCGGTGACCACAGCCGGGAGCGTGACGTCCTGCCTGATGGCATCACGCAGGACACGGCGCTGCTCACCCCAGGCCGAACATTCGACCAGGGTGTGCAGCGCCGTGTCCTCGATGCAAGCACAGTGATGGCACTCGGTTGTCGGCTCGCGACTGGCTATCTTGCACAGGTACTTTCCAAAGCATCCGTGCCCGGAAAGCACCTGGGTCAGCCGAAACGTAAGCCGTCCGTCCCGTCTGTCCAACCAGCTCACGAGCACCGGTCGGACAGCCTCAACGGTCAGGCGGCCAGCCATCGGCTCGGCCAGCCGCGCCGTCCACCTCTGGACGGTCTCCCGTCGAGCATGGGCCCTCCACGCTTCGATTCCCGTCAGCGGGTCGCCGCGGGCCCGCAGCTCCCGGCATCTCTCGTAGAGTGACGCCAGGGCCGCGGCCTTGGATGCACGTACCTGCTATAACCGAGGTTGATATTTGTAAGACAATATTTTGTATGAAAAAAAAATTAAATGACGGTAAGATAGGTATGCAGAGATCGTGATGTTTGGCTCTCGATAATTCTCTTTCTCGTATGACTTAGCGTATAGATACGTGTGTATTTATGTGATAAAAACAGACAGAAAAAAAACTGATACCGTTTTTTAATCGTCTGCACCAATTGTTTTAATATCTTCCATGTTCAGAATCATATTTATTTTTTATTAATAAAATTCTATAATTTTATTACAAGTGCAAAAGTACTCGTATAGTCATCTGTTCAATAATTTCGCTTTACTGGAGTTTGTTCTTTGACAACGGACACTTTTAAGAACTAAATTATATACATTTATAGTCTTCAATTTGAGACTTCAAGCGTTAGATCCTATGACATAGGCAGTACTTGCCTTAAGGCAACAGCTGTAAGTCCTCACGACATCTTTACATTTGACTAATGGTATAGAGGATACGTTGAAAAGAAAATTTTCTTTATTTACAATTACAGCAGTTTATTATTAGTTGCAGCACTGCCACCTTTCTTGTGTATAGATAATCATGTGCAACCAGTTTTAAACAAACGTGTTGTCTCTATCCTAAAAATGCAACTTATGGAGAAGGCGAGGTTGCCATTATCGAATTCAAGAGCTTAGATAGTATAGTGCAAGGGCATGGGGCAAATCAATTTTCAAAAATTTAGACCTATTTTTTAGACACTTATACGGCACGTTAAAACATTCCATGGCGGTAGCTTATATAGACTGCTCTGTCCGTTGCATCACCATGTATGCTGGAAATGAATCAACAAAAGCCGATGACTCAGGTTCTCGGAAAATAACACTTAGAATACCTAAAACTGACATATGTCTTGTTGCACTATTTGATTTTTTGGAGTGGAGTAATTACCCATGCTTTGGACGTCATACAACACCTGGCCATATGTACGTATGTGATGGGTACCCACAAAATGCGTTGTTACGAAAATTTTTGTTTTTTATCAACAGGTGCACTGAGTGTGTGAATGGCATGGTTCAAACCTAAAATGCCCTGCCATCACGTAGTACAGCTCACCTGTTTAGAGCTTTCATCTACACACTGTACCTAAAGTTGCAATGACGTGGGCCCTTTGTTGCTTATTTTAACCGATAAGTGTTTTACCCACTTGCAGAGCTGCTATTTTTTTGCAGAATCATGTCCGACAGTCTGTATTAATTCTCATTTCCTTCAATTTATAAGAGCTGTGATGTCAACATTCGGTTGGGGGTGAATATTGCGATTGGCAAGTAAAGTCATACACAGTGCAGGATTCTCTAGAGTTTATGTAAGGTGGAGCCCATCTACTTATTTTGAGTGAACATGTCGTGCTCAGAATAAATCGAGACAATTACTAGGTAGCACAAAACACATTGCTGGATGGACGAAATGGTGTGAACATGAAAGTTTCGTAATTTAAACTGGTCACATCTTACGCCAGACACCAAAGCTTCAGTAAAGTAGCTACTTTTTAAAGTCTTTTAATTTGTTAAAGTAT
>NJDD01011498.1:0-14818 GCA_002245505.1 Calephelis nemesis
CATTGTCGCTCCCCTGGAGAGGCTAATTTTCGAGGGGCTAACTTCACCTTCATCCGCAATGTACATGTGTTGTTGCAATAGGTGCGACGAAGGTATAAACTATACTGCCGTCCGCAAGTTAAAATGCCGTTAACTAACATCCTGTCGATTTTAACATAGTGTGAGTTTATCAAAATAAAAAAAAAGTATCTTCACGCCCATATCCCCGAAGGTGTAGGCAGTGGCACAACCAGGGCACCCACGACTAGCCGAAGACACTAAGTCCCACAATATGATAGGTGGCAAGCCTATCGCCAACCGGGCACATTTCCAGTCCCGACCAACATTTTTTTTTACTAGAAAATTGGAAAAATCCAATTTCTTTTTTGTTGGCCGACCCGGGATTCGAACCCGAGACCTCATGCAGTCAAGTCCAACACCCGGAGCCGTAGACCTCAGAGGCGACTACTTTATCAAAATATGTATTGCATATTAAATAGCCTAGCTAGCCTAAATCACCGCTAAGTGATATTTCTACTCTACAAAGCGGTTAAAGTCCCTAAATATTTTTCTAGTTAAAATGTTATTTAAACTATTGTTTAGTAATTCCGCGTTTTTTGCGAATATCTCAAAAAGTAGTTTTGCTACTTAGCGGCATTTTAGCTTGGGCACGGCCGCGGCAGTATAGAAATCGCTAGATTTAATGCACCTCTCATTTTACTTAGTTGGTCTCATATAAACGTAGAAAAGGAAATTTAACTCAAAAAGTTATTATAACAACCAAAAATTACCTATCAAAATATTTAACCCTTGAAAAAACTAAAAAGCGATAAACAATCAATCTTTTTGTACATCCTGTTATTATCCTATTAATATTATAAATTACCGGACACTTATCTAATTTCAGTTCACGGCTAACAATAAATAAACAAATATCATAGTAAGTACACGGGGAGACCTAGGTTAACATACCAAGATTTACACGGGTTTATTTGAGAGTGATGTCAAGAGTCTCCGAAACCTGCCTGTTTATATGAAAAGAGTATGAATGTGCAGGAAGTTAAGAAGGTCGGCAAGGATCGTGACATTTGGCACAACTCTGCCTACCTCGTAAGGAAATTGACGTGAATGTATGTATAAATTTGTTGGTCCGGGCTCCTTTGCAGAAAAAACCATCTGCCTTCTTGCCAGGCAGATTGTAAAAGGCGAGCATAGGCTTACTGTCACTGACACCGTGACATCTGACTAGGTGGTAGAGATTCGTAGCGACTCAACCTGATTGATACCACCGGCTTACCTATTCCTGCCGCCATAACGTCATGACGTGTTCCGGTTTAGAGGGTAAGGTAGCCGGTAAACTTACTTTTGCTCGAGGCCTAACATCCCGGCCTCAGATTGGCAACGCACCATTACCACCTTTGGTGTCTCTAGGCGGCGTGAATTTTTTACCATCAAGAAATCAGTCTGCTTATTTGTCTTACAATATCATAAAAAAACCTTACAACAAACTAGTATGCGTCTTACCTATCTGCTCTATAAAATTCTAAACACGTAGGAAATACAATATGAGAAAAGTAGGTACGCTATGTTGTAGCCGACTTGTTTACCGAGTACTAAGTTACAGTATTAGGTTGCGTGAATGATATTATATTAGAATAACTCATTTCTCTTTCGCTTCACTGAGTTTTATTGCTGTACTTATATAATCTAGACTGGAACGTAAGTGACTACATCGAATAGAATATTTTATTCAAAACTTGCTGTTGACCGCGTGGTTTGTGGTCCCACGGGAACAATTTTCCGGGAGAAAAATCCATGTGTCAATCCAAGTTACCCTCTATGTGTGTGCCAAATTTCGTGAAAATAGGTTCAACAGTTTTTGCGTGAAGGAGTAACAATCAAACATACAAACTTTCTATCATATATGCTGAACTTGTTGCAATATTAGAAACATTAGCATATATTGAATCTCTCAGTTCAACCGATTTGTCATATTTACGGACTCAAAAAGCGCTCTGCAACATTTGTTGCGGTGTAACTTCGTGTTTCGAGGTTTTCCAATATCATATTCAATTTTAAGTGCAATTAGAAAACTTAAGAGTCAGCAAAAAAATGTAATACTGCAATGGATTCCTTCTCATATTGGACTTTACGGTAACGAGAAAGTGGATAAGTTAGCACGAATGGCAGTAACAGAAGGTACATATATATTTTGCTTACCATAATTCTCAGATCTGTATTATAACATTAAAAAAGACTGTAGAAAACTATGGTCAGAGTACTTCGATGAGAGGTCAAAAACCAAAGGTATTTGGTATAAGACAATCCAACCTTCTCTATCGTTTAACTCGTGGATAGTAGAGTCCAATTTGAGCAGAAATGACACTGTCACAAGTCTGAGACTTCGCTCCGGACATGTTCCATTCAATAAATTTGCTTTTATGATGGGAAAGACCTCGTCTCCAAATTGCGTCGAGTGTGATGTCGTTGAAGATGTCCATCACATTCTAATGGAATGTGTACGTAGTGAATCTCGGAGAATAACTCTAAATCTAAATAAGCTAGATGTAGGCATCTGTCACAGCCTTTTGGCGTTCCCATTGTCTGAGAACGCCAAAAAGCTCTATAGTATGGCTAAGATAAGAAGATTTTAAGTTTTTTTATTTTGATTATTTTTTTGTGTTAAATTATAGTTGCACTATTGAGGTGACATGTCCACTAGGACAAAACCTCATTAAATAAATGAAAAAAAAAACATACAAACTTTCGCATGTATAATACTAGTTGTTGCCTGCGGCGTTGCCCGCGTGGCTAATGGTCCACAGAAACATTTTTTCGGGATAGAAACTATCTTAGGTGTTAATCAAGCTACCCTCTATGTGTTTGCCAAATTCCATTAAAATTAGTTAAGCAGTTTTTGCGTGAAGGCGTAACAAACAAACATAGAAACTTTCGCATTTATAATATTAATAGGAAAGGATTAGTAGGATTAGTCTAACGACATTTTTTGACAGTCATGTTATACTCGCAGTATCCAACACGACATTGGCTAATAAGTTGTGAAAAACGATTAAAAGCCATATTTATAAAATAAGAATATTCAACACCTTTTTAAGATAAATCTTTATTACTTATAGATTGCCCATCCAACTCAAAGGAAATTGAAGAAAGAATCAAAGATGAAAATGTATTAATCTGAGTGCTATAAGGTGCTTGAGCATAAAGCTAAGCTATTTACTCTATGAAACTCCTTAAGTTGTATTGCCCTGGAAATGAAAAGAAAGTATTCTTGGAACGAGTGGTTCCGATCTTGGCCGCGCGAATAATAAATCATTTAAACGCATTGAAGCAGCTCAATCTTACTCAATTTTAAACAATGTTATAATATAAATAAACAATTAAATACTTATTGCGTATTAATTGTAACTCAAAAACGCTGAGCTCATTGTTAATAAGCGTATAAAGGGCCACTGTCTTCTGTCGTTAGTCCAATGACTAATTATCAAATGCGGACAACTTAGCACATATCACGAATATAATTATTGTGAACTTAGCACATAATATCACGAAATATATCTTTTACTTTACAACTAAATAACACCTGCCGACCACCGCGCATAATTTAACATAACTAATCTATTGCATAGCATCTAAAACAGGCCTTTAGCGTGGAGACCGAATCCCGAAATTCCGTAACGAAAATAACCTAACACCCCCCACTCCGACTACACACACAGCGGTACTTTTTAGTTTTGCCGTCTATCGATGAATAGCAGAGCTTTTAATGACTTTTTGGTCACGCTTGTCTCTTTAGTTCAGC
Organism: Calephelis nemesis; assembly: GCA_002245505.1. Taxonomy (NCBI): domain Eukaryota; kingdom Metazoa; phylum Arthropoda; class Insecta; order Lepidoptera; family Riodinidae; genus Calephelis; species Calephelis nemesis. Next base: position 3,800 of record NJDD01011498.1, read on the forward strand.
AACTCGCTTCTAGGTGGCATTGGTTGTATTCGCGTTATTGCGCATGCGTAATCCCCCTCTTTGCCCTTCAATCTGGTGACTCATACTTACTTAGGCAATAGCTTTACCGCGGCAGTCTGCGAGTGCCACACGTCTTTTTTTAAATTATTTCATAGTCAACTTTATTATATTTCATAATTTATAGTAAATATTTCATATATATTTATTTTACAGGTCAACATAACATCCAAACGGATGCTCAAATAATTACATTAGTAGCAACTTGGCATAGTTGCTACTAATGTAATTATTGCCAAAAATTAAGTTTCTTAATCTTATTACTCGTATTTACAAACCAATATATAAGATGTTGTGACATTTTAATAAAGAAAGTGATACACTAAAAACACTCTTACGTGTTGGTCCGGGCTCCTTTGCAGAATAGATCATCTGCTTTCCTGCCAGGCAGCTCCTACAAGGCGAGCATAGGCTTACTGTCACTTACACTGTGACATCTGACTAGGTGGTAGAGTTTTGCAGCGACTCGCGTTAGGATTCCTGCCACCATAATGTTGACGTGCTCCGGTTCGAACGGTAAGGTAGCCGGTAAACTTACTTTTGCTCGAAGCCTAACATTCCGGCCTCAGGTTGGCAACTCACCTTTACCACCTTTGGTGTCTATAGGCAGCGTTTATTTCTTACAATCAGGAAATTCGTCTTGTAAAAAAAACTCTTGAATTTTCATTTTCTCATTTTAGAAGTTATTGCGGGGAACACACATGTCCCTTAACTTAACACTTAGAAAGTGCTTACCTTTCAAATTATTATCTTAAAAAAAATGGTATTTGAAACCTCTATGACATTTTTGGGGGCCTATCCATAGTCCTACTACCGCCTATCCATGTAAAGGTTTGATAAAAAAAGTTTCTGTTTTGTGCATTGGAAAGCCTACTTAATTAATTTTTTTAATTATTTTTTTAATTGTACCGCATTTTCTAGTATACAATATCTATAGAACTATAGAATAAGTTTCAACTGTGTAGTGGTAATAGATGATGTTACTGTGACATACGGACGTACAGATGAATATGTCAAATCTCTAACTAAGATGGTTAATAGACAAAGACTAAAGTAAGAGTAATTTAGAGTACATAAGTATACTATGAATAGTTAGAGATCTAACAGAGCCAAAGCCGAAGGAACACAAGTTAATATATTTTATGACTTGATATATGAGAAAATAAAAAGTAAAATTTATTGTTCGAATGTAACGGCACATTTGTAGTTGGATCTGTCACGCAAAATATATTTGCTTTGAGGAATTCCGAATATTCTTCATGATATCGTGTACCGAATATCGTTGCGTGTTAACCTTCGCGTTAGCTCAGGGTTACCCTTACCTAAAATATATAAATTCCTGGATACACACTTTTTAAATTATACATTGTGCTTTTCCACAATATAGTTATGTTACACAAACCAACCGGTTTCACCTTTTACAGCATTATCAGTGTATCAAAATATACATAAATTTATTAGTAGGCAGAAAGTATTGATTGCCAAGGAGCATAACCATTACAGATATGCCTAGCTTAATCCATATAAATCATTACTGTTTTCATACAAGTGCACTGGTTTCGGAGGCTCTTGATACCACCTTCGGATATTATCTGAGTGATTTGGATATAATAAATCTACTAAACCTACCTACTAGTATTGTAAATGTAAAAGTTTGTGAGTATGTATGGATGTTTGTTACTTTTTCGCTCTCGAATGGCTGAACGGATTTGTCTGAAATTTGGAACACAGATAGATTGTGACCTGGATTAACTTACGGCCAATGTTAATAATGTTTCTTTAAAGATGGATTTCAAGCAATCTAGATAGCTGCGTATCCGTCGGCCTATCCCATATCTAATTGCCATATTTTTCCTGTCCACAGATATCTTATTGGCAAGCGATAACATAAAAATGGATCAAAATATCAATCTTGGACAGCAAGTTTTGGATTAGGATTGATTATTAATATTGGCCGTTAGAGGCTACATTTAATTTCGATTGCACAACGGGTTTCTGTGAAAACGTGAGCAAACACCGCAAGCAACAGCTAGTAAAATATAAATCTGCTCCATTTTGGTATTCAGTATTTGGTTGTTCACTCATCAGTGCAAAACTACAAGTGTTATTTTAAAAGTGTGTAAGTGTGCAATGGGATTCCACCAAAAGCTGACGACGAAGAGTATACATTAATCATATTTTCTTCTTAAGTCCGAAAAATATAATTTGATATAAGAATATCTTTATTATTTTATTAATTAACTAGATAAGAACCCGGCTTAGCTCGGGTAAAATGTGACTCATAATATACATCTAGGTGCAAAATGTAGGTAGATATTTCTGTAGTCACTGGCTTTAAAGAAATATTAAAGGTATAAGCAAGACATAGATTCGTATAGCTTGATTCATTGTGTTAATAAATATAGTAAATAAAAACTGCCAAAGTTTTTACACAAATAATTTTTATTTTAAATCAACATTTAAAGTACAGTAACATAAAGTAATAAAACAAATTGCAATGAGTACTTATCCGAGAATTTGGCAACGGTACTTATTAAGGAATATTCTCTATTACCCACCACAAGACGGAACGTTTATTAACTACCCAAGATGGCGACTGTGATTTGTCTGTCAACACATTAGAATTTAACAAAATACTCGACAATCCGAATTTTGCGGATATATGTTGTCGACTCAAAATCATTATTTTATTACGTTTTATTATTCAGGTAAGGTTTTAATCGAGTCTACTGTACCCCTTGAAGAAATTATTAATTTATATAAAAGAAGTAACTTATTCCTAAAACGACGACAACGCAACTCTGACCTCTGGTTTGACGGTGCTCGTGGCCGGCGGTGATCACTTACCATCAGATGAGCTATTTGCTTATTTGCTTCCTCTTCAAAAATAGACAAATAGATAAGTTTACACTCGTTAAACATTACCCTAAAAATAGTCGCGGGCAACAACTTGTATTTTAATATCTGCTTACAAACTTTGAATCAAATACGGGCAACGAAAGCCTAAAGTCGGCTACATTTATAAAAGTTATTTAATAAGAAACAACCTCTGACTATAAAATCCTCTCAGACGTGGTCAGACTTTATATAAGCCTTTGCCCCGGACGCCGCCTTAATACCTCTTTTTATTTCCACACTTTGTACCTTTTTAATGAAGTTATTTTTTCAAATCGTCAAAAGATATACAAGTGGCTCAAGGGGTGGTAAATCACCGCTCTTTTAAGTTTGGAACAGAGATGAAAGTGCAGGAACAGACACGGGTATAATTATTATGTGACTCTGTAATAAAAATTAAAATGTTGGGTGTTATCCGAGAGGTGTAAAAGTCTCTGGAACCGGACGGTATGAAAAGAGTAATGCATATGGAGGAAGCCAGAAAGGCCTGCAAGGATCGTGATATTTGGCACTTGACACTCTCTACTTACTTTGCAAAAACGTATTCGTTTAAAATGTGTGATTGCATTGTAAAGAAATATATGTTATGCATAAGAAGTTTAGTATATGTATGTATTAAAACCGTTTCGTCACTACTTAAAGTATCGTATAAAAAGGTGATGTGATAGAGAAGTAATAAACGGTGATTACATTTTTCACCTTAAGTTAGTTTGACGGTAGAGAAACAGCCAAGTCATTTTGCCTAAGACGTAAAGTTGTGAATTTAGAGCTTGTACAGTCATAACATAAAAAACATGGTTATTATTGACATCTGATACCTTTTTCACAATGCGAGTCACATAGCCTCGTCTTGTTAACATTTTACAAAGAAAGTTTCAAGTTTCAGATTTTTGCGATGAGAGGATAAGAACAGAGTTACAGAATTAATGAATGATGTAAATAGGAGAGGTGACAAAACTCCACCCTTTTTTCGTGGGGAAATCCATCATGGATACCCGCCACTTTCGGGAGAAGTGGCGGGTTATGTCAGACTTCTACTGACTAAAACCCCACTATGTCCACCCCTTCGCCTTTCGCACACATTCACAGTCCCAACGGTGCTCGATCTTGCGATGTCCATCAGGCGGCCCCACTCAACAGAGGGCCGCAAACCGTCAGAAGTGGTGCACGGAGACACAGCGTGCACCACTTTGGGGGTTCCAATGGCGACAGGTACCCCCGTACCTGCCTCAACCCCATTTCGACCGGGCGGGCTAGATGGAAAGCCCGCCCCCCTCCTCCGTGGGCCGTACTGCCGCCATCTTACGCGGGTCAAGTGGCCCACCACCCTGTGTGCGCTCCTCGCGTCTCCTCTTGGATAGAGAGGGGTACTGAGGAGCGCCCTCCCTGGTCCCCAGTTGCTCCGCTCCCTCGCCACGACAAGGCTCGGATCCTCGGGGGGGACAAAACTCCACCCTGAGGCACACCACTACTAAGAATGGACTAATATGACATAACTTCTTCCGCTTGAACAAACTGATTAGATATTTGCGAAACCAATTAAAAGAAGTAGTAGATAAATTATTGAAAGTTTCTAACAGTGCCAAAAGCACGTCGTGAGCCACAGAGTTAAAGGCATTACTAAAGTCAAATAAAGTTAACACTGTTAACATCTTACTGTCCATAGCGAAGCGAATGTCATCCGTAATCTTTACTAGAGCAGCAGTCGTACTGTGCCCTGGGCAGAAACCGGAATGAAGGTCATTTAATAAATTTTGGGAGAGGAAAGTAGAAAATTCATGATGAACTAATCGTTCCCAAACCTTAGACAGGAATGGGAGAATAGATATTGGTCGATAGTAAGACGGAGTAACCGGAATAATTTTCTGAACGCCGTCAAATTGAAAAAACAAATGACAGTCTCGAGAAGTGATATACCTAGTCTTGCCATAAATATTGTAATAAAGAAAAAAAAATATTTTTTTAACTGCAAATAACATATATTACTTTTACAGTGTGTTAGTTTAATACATAAATATACAACAATTAAAAATATAAAAAGCTTATTCGAAGTGGTCTCCATTGGCTGCAATACAGTCCTTTAAACGTTGAGGCCAGTTATCAATAGAAGCACGCACTCTTTCCATGGGAAAATTCTTCACTGCCAATCGTATAGATTGTTTTAGGGACTCCAAATTATCATGGCGTTTAGAGCAAGCTGTACTCTCTAAAACTGACCATAAATCATAATCCAGCGGATTAAGATCGGGACTAGACGACGGCCAGTCTTCAGCTCTGATGAAGTCCGAAACGTTCGCTTCCAACCAAGACTGCGTGGACCGAGCTTTATGACCCGGCGCCGAGTCTTGCTGGAAGGACCATACTTGGTTATTGAACATGGTGATGTTAAGGGGCTTAACTACCTTCTCAAGAATGGTATCTTGATACACTTGTGCCGATGTTTTGATACCTTTTTCACAAAAATATGGCTCAGTCACTCCTTCATAGCTAACACCCCACCAAACCATCACTGAAGTTGGATAATGTCCACGTTGCACTCTGTCGACTAATTGGGAAGCTTCCTTAGAGCTTTGAGCATAAATACGGTCATTTTGTTTGTTAAAATGTTGCTCAATTGTAAAAATTTTCTCATCCGTAAACAAAATTTTTCTGTGACCTCCCTTTGCGTACCGCTTCAGTAATTGTTTCGATTTTACGACCCTATTCTTCTTTAAATTATCAGTTAAGAAATGACCAGAGCGTCTCTTATAGGCTGCAAGTCCTAAGTCATCTTTTAAAATACGCGACATGGTTCTAGGTGCTATCTTCATTTCCCGAGATAAAATCTTTTGCTTTCGGACAGGATTTCTTCGAATTCTTTCCCTTACTGCTTTGACCACCTTTTTCGTACGAACACTACGTGGACGGCCAGATCTTTTTCTGTCACAAACAGAGGAAGTCTCATTGTACCTATTAATAGCCCGGTACACAAACATTTTACTAAAACCAAGTGTATGGAGAGTTTTAAAAATTGCATTTGGCTCCATACCTACTTTGTGTAATGCAATCACAGCGATTCGGTTCTCTTTATCACCCCACTCCATTTTAATATCGCAAAATATTGTACAATGTATTGGCGCCAAAATGAGAAAACACAATGAACAATCGTATAAAAATGACAGATTCGAAATTCAAATGTAATATTTTTTTATTTTTAAGTGTAACAGTATTTATGGCCAGACTAAGTATTCCTAGAATTCGATTTTCAAATTCGGACATTGTTTTTTTTATCTTTATATTAATAAGTGATGCCAAAACTTAGGACCCCTTTTTACGAAAATTTCGCGGAAGCAGGAGCATAAAATTTGGTACACTTATTATAGTATATGTGTAGGAGAAGTGTAGAACAATATTTTTCAATCATAATGCTTATAAAGTACGTTAAATCAATAAATAAAACATTACCCACACTACCACGTATTTGACACACACAAACAAATATATTGATGATAACGATAAGAGATCACAGATGGCGCACTAAAAAGTTTGGAAACAAAGTATTTGGTCTTGAGAAATGAATATGGCGTTCTTATCAACGAGGTATTACAATTAATTATGGTCGAATTTCGACCAATGAGCGACAACTAGTTTTATTAATTGTAAGTGGCCAGTTACAGAAACTTAGTATGCCCAATGTATTAACTTAGATACATACCAAATTTCAGCGTAATTAATGCTTTCAGGCTACCTAGGTTCTAAATATTACACCTAGAAGGAAACTTGCAATATGTACTCATTATTTAAATCACTCTGGTAGTTTCAAATTTAATGGATACGAGATGATGTTACATAGAAATATACAAAGAACGTAACCCATGTCTTGCAACCGGGTCCAAGTGTTATTCCACGTTGATACTAATTTAAAAACATTTAACAATTTTTAAGTACAAACAAAATAAAAAATATTTTTCGAGATAATATTCCCGTAATGTAATTATGTGTTCTTTGTTTTAAAATGAAACGAGGCACGTTATATAATTTAAGATAAGTCATTTCAAGACGTTTCTTCCTGTTTAGGGTAATAATACTGCCGCTTTAAAAATTATTGTCCAGCGCTGAGACTTTAATGAAGAAGGATTTTAGGTACAAATTTTACTAGCTCCTTTTATTTTATGTGTACATATAATAAATCTGTAGAAGGGTCAATTCTGTACATTAAAAATATTGAAAAAATAAATAGCAGGGGTGTTACTGGATCGATACCAAATCAAAATATGTTATTAAAAAAAAATTGTCTGTCTGTCTGTATGTTCAGGCATCACGTGAAAACTAACGGTTCGATTTCGATGAAGCTTGTTATAATTATACCTTATTATTCTGGGCATAAAATGGGATACTTTTTATCCTGGAAAAATATGTAGAAAAAAATAAATCTTAATTTTTCAGTTTTATCACGCGAAGACCGACATCCGCGCGGACTCGGTTTATTTTGATGTCAACTCGACATTTCCTTATCCTTAAAACAGATTTAGTACGAATAAGACTATATAAAAATAAAGAATCGCGATAATTTTTAAACAACGATGAAAAAAGGGCTTGGAAGGGGTGAAAAGTTTGACGTGTTTGCTTCCCCCCTCTCCCCTTCTCTGTGTGTATGTGTCCTGAAAGGATAGACTGATTTGATGTGAATTTTTGTTTGAAAGCTCTTCGAGATTGTTCTTAGATACATTTTTAATTTCAAGATTGTTTCTTGTACTATATAGACGTACAGTCTCCTAGTGAGTAGCTACTCGTCCAGATTTGTGTCACAGTCTTACATATTCCTTTCAACTTAATGTCTACCCTTGCCATTGTCCTATTCCAGTTAGAAGTGTAGGGCAGCTGGTAAACTTATCTGACTGTTCTGACATAGCACGCAGTGTTAATAATCACGCAATACCCTGGATTACCATTTTCTACTATAAAAGTAAGAATATTAATAAGGTTATTGAATATATAACAATAAACTTGAGAACGATCATAATTTTTTTATGACCTGATATAAAAATCGATTGAACAAAATACTAGCTATTTAAAACTTTTGAGGGTCGACATGTTTTTTACACATATTTATTTTTTATTAGGCTCGGGTTTGATTCCCGACAACTGAACATTTAAATGTCTGTATTTCCGAGTCTGGTTGTTTATTAAATTTAGCATTATTTGAGTATACTAGCAAGTGACAAAGGATCACGGGAGAGCTGACCGTGGACAGCATTTAGTTATACATAATTTACATATATTTGAATTTCCGTTTTACTTGAACTTTTTTGTTTGAACCGTTTTTACTTGGTTCATGCGTGAATTTACGTGGTGTAAGATGAATTCAGAAGTTTGCTCTGAACGAAATTTTTTAATTGAAAACTTATTTAGCGGCGTGCGCGCTTTTTTGGAATGGGTAAAAACTTCTAAGCTCGCGTCAGGACACGTGACCTGATCAAGAATTCGTAAGACGGCGCAGGTTCATGTTGTCATGTTTGTATTCGATAGCGCAATAAATGAGCATTGTATTCCACCACTTAAATTAAAAAAAATTACATTATTCATTTATTGTGCTATCACTATTTATGTTAATTTTCAAGTTTTCACTTTTGCCGGCACTCCCGGAGTGCAAACCGTGTTTTGTTAGTTAAGAAGAACAGTAGAAAATTTGAGAAAATTTTACGTAAAAAATAAATTTTCGGAACTGTCCGTTGATTGACATAATTCAGTTGTATTACTTCTGTTACGTTATGCCATGAAAACCTCTGTCGGGTCAGCTTTTATTAATTAATTAAGAGGTATACAAAAGCGTTCTTGTCGTTTCGAAGCGATCTTTACCAGACAGTCTTTCAATAAACGAGACAATTCATGTTATTAGACCTAAGGTTGAGACATTTATGGGAAGCATCTTTATATAATCAGTAATATGTATCTATCTATATTTGAAAAGTGCAATTTGTAAATATTATAATACTATCTTTATAATATATACAAAATAAATAATCCGGCAGACGTTGTTGCTATTTTTTAATGTGATTTAAGTAAAACAATTGGGGTGAGTCACCTTTATCACTTAGATATGAATAATAAATAGTAGACGATTTTTAGACCTACTGAATAGGTATGCATGTAAAATTTGAAGAAAATCGATAAAGCCGTTTCGGAGGAATGCGGTAACTAAAATTGTAACACGAGAATTTTATAAATGAGATGAATCGCTATTGCCTTTGGTCCTCGCATCACGCGAGAATGGTTAGACCGATTTTGCTTATTATTTTTTAATATGTTATTGTTATTCGATAGACAATGTCTATCGAATAAGTTATTATGAAAATAATATATGTACACGTACATACACAAAGATTAATGTAAAATCACTACAACGCAACGCAGCAAAGTTGCTTTTCGCTGGCTATGCATCCCTATGCATGCTTAAGGCCCCATACTTAGTCAGCCAGAAAAGCCAACCGCCGCACTCCCCCGTTCCATGATTACTATGAAATATTGCGCTCTAAAGTAAATGTCTTAAGCGACAAACCACTATTTTAACACTGTAAAAGTAATTTGAAAAAAAGTATAAAAACTGAAACATTTATCTTTTAGGTATAGTACTTATCTATGTTTATGTTAAATCTGGTGTCGATATTTTCATAATTGAAATAGACAGTTGAGTTTTGCTTTCAAAAAAGGGTTAACTTTTTGATTTTTTTCTATCAACCAAAGTGAAAAGAATCGTGTTTTGGAAACACTAGTGTTGTAAAGCATATTCATGTTAATCTTGTGTATTTTTGTTACCAAGATCTCGGACACATGTTTTATCTGGTCTTAATCATAGTATGAAGTACAAATGGTCCGCCATTTACATGGCATGCAGATCCTCGATTCCAGCTTTTCTCTTATTCTATATTAAGATTTTACAATATTCACTATTTTTACCTATTATACAATTCGTATTATTCTTATCATACTTTATATTTTCATTTTTCTTATCATCACTACATAGCAAAAACAAAGTCGCTTCTTCTGTCCCTATGTCCCTTTGTATGCTTAAATCTTTAAAACTACGCAACGGATTTTGATGCAGTTTTTTTAATAGATATTATGATTGAAGAGGAAGGTTTAAACATATGTATATTACAAAACCGTGCAAAGCCGGGGCGGGCTGCTAGTATTTTATATATTAATAAATAACTCTATTACAAATAGGAAATTATATTGAAATATCAATTTATTTTTACATTTTACTTATACTTCATTCATTTATTATTACAAATACATACAAAACAAATACGCATTTTATTGAACATTACATTAGTGATTCATTAATAATTCATTTAAGGGGAAGGTTTAAAGGTATAATAATATAAAAGTTTGTACTAAAGCTAGGACGGGCTGCTAGTTAAAAATGTAAAACACGGAACTATACTAACTTCTCAGAATGTAACGAAAATATTAATTTGTGTTACTTTACAATGTTTTCGTTTTAAATTATAGATTCTTTATTAAATAAAATAAGAGTGAATAGTCCATTCGTAGCCAATATAACAGCCTAAATTGGAAAAAGCTTTCAGCACTTTGCAGAGTAATACATAAAAGCCTTCGTAATATATTTTGCCTTGTATTACGCCATCCGTTTTCATAGAAATAACTTAATTGATTCTCACCTCTTTACAATAACTCCAAACTTTGGGTTCATTTACTGGATATTTATCGATTAACGGCTATTTGTTATTATTACCGTATCGTTAAAGTTTTTAAAACAGGCAGACAGATTTACTTTAGACAAGTGGTGCGCCATCTGTGATCTTTTATCGTTAGAAAGAAAGAAAGAAAGAAATGTTTTTTTATTCAAAATAAGTACATAAGTACATTTTTTGAAGGTCAATAATAAATATAATTTATACAAAAAAAAGAAAAAAAACGTAATCATTATTTAAAAAAAAAACACAATAAATTGAATTAAACTGTCAATAAAAAATACAAACTAAAAAAATGTCAATATTGGATAAATTTTTTTAAAAAGTCGAAATGGTTATAATGTCAAATTAATATTCACATTAATTTGTC
>NJDD01011511.1:0-22926 GCA_002245505.1 Calephelis nemesis
CCTTTTGTGTCGGGCCTGGGTAAATTTTCTATGGGCCATGACAGTTCTCCTTTGACTGTGTTTACTTATATTTTTTTGTTTGTTACTTAAAAACAATGTTAATTAGGTTTGTGCCACACTATACATCCATTAACAATAATTATAATTAAGACATTAGCACATAACATGAGACGTGTACCATTTAACTATTTAATTGTTATATTTCTGTTCTATATATTAAAATGAAAGCTAATAATCAGGCGATATAAAACGTATCGCCGGATTATTAGGTTTCATTTGCAAATCTACTACTAGTCACGACTATTCATATCTATCCAATCTCAAATAACGTTAATTTTATTGGAAAATTGAAAATACTCAATTTTCTTTTATATTTTCAATAATCTTTATAAAAATGTACAGACGTATTGATATACTCACTTTTCTCAATCATTAAAAAATGCAAGACGCAACTTAGATTGCCATTTCTTTATAAATCAAATCTGAAAATTCACCTAACAAAAATACAAAAGGAAAATAATGCCACCTCAACCCCAAGATATAAATAAACATCTATCAACGAAAATCCCTCTTTTAATTAAACCACAGAGGCGATTAAGCCGAAGAACTCATGGAGCTGTTTTTACCCATGCTCGCGGCGGTTGCGGGCCCGCAGGTTCTGTAAAATGTATATTATATGCAAAAAAAAGGCCACAATTCACGACGTGTTTTACACCCGCAGCGCCCGCGGTTGTTTGCGGTTCCCGTGGCAGCGGTCGCCTGCCCGTAGTATCGTACAAGTTTGCTGGCGATGATTTCAACCGCGACGGCTGTGTGACCGCCCATATTACCGGTCCCGTGAGTTTTGAAACAAAACCGCGGGCGCGGGTAAAAACTGCTCCGTGAGTTCTTAGGCTAATCGCAATAAAACTGCAAAAACCCCCTTCAGTTTCAATACTGACTTCATCTAAGTACAAAAAACTATTTTTTTTTCTTAATTTCTTTGGACTTGTTCTTTAAAAAAAATCGGTACCAAAATTACGAAAAAAATCGAGTAACATACACAAAAAAAGACTTGAAACATATAACTTCCTCTGTTTTATTTCGGTATATAAAGGTAGCCCTTATTCTCCGAAAACACTACGTAGGGAAGCCATTTACAATCCTAAGCCGGGCGAATAATGAAACAAAAGGAGTTTTGACGCCATCGTTGGCGAAGGTGGTCGTGATTTTTTCATTATTATTGAATTTCGTGTTTACATTGAGTGAAACTGGTTAATTTAGGTGGGAATTAGATTAATTTTGTTCAGTGAAAGTGCACAAATGAAATAATTATGAAAAAATTTGTGTATCGTCTATTTCCTTGCTGGCGTCTAATCTCACTAGATGAGCTTGAGTAACGAAGCCACCGCTTTATTAAGACCCTGACCTGACATGACTTTGTACATAGTAACTAATGACTGTGTAGTATAAGAATTAACTAACTTGACATTCGCAAAGTAGTCTTGAAAAACGATCGAAAATCATATTTATAAAAGAAAGAAGAACAATGAAACAAAAGGTGAACTTCGTAATTCTAATGTGTCGAATATCTCCTAAGAAGTTTGTATGCTGATTTGATTAAACCTTATTTGTGATTGGTGATGATAATCTTCATCGTGGCTTCATCAGTTAAATTGTTTGTCTGTGTTTTGTCGAAGGACAACTAGTAAGTTTGATTTAATCTTGTTGCATAACATTCTGCCGTAGCTATGACCTGGCAAAAAAGTGTATGCAAATGTTTTAAATTTAGCACTTTTGCCGTGCTGGGGATGAATTTCCATATTTTTTTAAAACACAAAAATAATTAAGAGCCTTCGTTACAAAGAGACGAAGGTTTTAGGATTGATGTTGTATCAGCTGAAATTATTACTTTCTTTAAATTAAAATAATTGTAGTCGTGTTTAGATTTAAATTTTAAAGGGTTTCCGTAAAAGTGGTGAATCTCTACAAACATTCCAAAAAACCGATGGCAACAAATAAATAAATACCTCTGGACAAGTCACACAAATTGAATCTAATCCCAAAGTAAGCAAATTATGTACTTGTGTTATGGGTGTCAGTCAACGATTCTGATACATAGAAATACTTAATAGATACCAGAATATTTAATAAACACCCAGACCCTGAAATGATCATCATCAATGCTCGTCATCTATGTGTTCATTAAACAAATGCTTGCCACCGTCGGTAATATGGACCAAGCTTCGGGGTTGCCGATGTAGTTAGGCCTGTACGCTAGCCACTCGACCAACGAGGCGGTCAAATAATTCATAAATGTAATATCATATAGTAATTACAATTTAATGTAATAAATAATAATTGATGTGAAAATTTCCAATCATCCATGATATTGGAAACCACAACAGGTAATTAGATTTAATAATTTATCAGATATCGACGCCATCTTGTTATGTGATAATTAAGTAAAATTGCAAAAATCATTGACCTCTAAGTATATGGACATGAAATAGTTACCAAAAAAGCCTGCCGCTGGCTACTAAATATGGCTGCCATTTGACATTACTAAGGCTGTCCAGAAAACATTATTATTTCCCTCTCGATTGAAATTGCTACTAATGTATAGCTCTCGGTTGGCTTATAAATAGGGAAATGCAATGAAAAGAAAGAATTAACATTTTTTTTACTTTTTACCAGCATATTTTTTTACATTGTGATGTGCAAATATGTTTACTATTACAAAAGTTAACTCTTTATTTTTGTTAGAATATTCACTATCTTTATAAAAAATGTGATCAGATTATATTCATACCACTTTCCTTACTTAAAAGTGAGCACTTGAAATAATTCTTATAACGATAGACCGTGATTGATATTTTCAGTGGCAATAGTATACATTTTTATCTTATCCAAATATTCTTTTCTGGGAAAGTAAAATAAAATATCGACAATTGTAATAGTATACTTCACTATAAAAATTGAACACTAAATATGGATTCTTGGCAAACATGACAACTGTCATGACGTCAATTTAAATCGACGCCAAAATGAGCATTGATAAAAATGTCGTTATCTCTTTCGGCGTACATAATATTAACATTTGTTAAAAAGAGACAAAGGGATGTTGTTAAATTATATGTCGATTCCAACGGTATTTATACAACTAAATTTGCTATATAACATTGTTTCACTTCTTTATATATTCCTATTTCTATGGCAAAAATGAACTTCAACTGTTTTATGCCAGTCGCAACTTGATAATTCTTTATTTGAAAGCAAATGATTCCATGATGGTCGAATATAAATTTTATCAACATCCTATTAAACAGTTTTCGAATCATACTTTAAGTACAAACATTTATGCATCATCTTCTTTAAGTAAAAATGAAACCCGTTTTCCTTGGTCACGGTATCACGCGTGAATGGCTGGACCGATTTCACTAATTCTTTTTTGTTGTATTTGTTATTATTAGGAGGAGGTTCTTACGAAAAACAATATCAAGAAAATCTCTCAGAAATATTGAAAAATATACATTTAATTTTGCATATTTTACGAATGTCAAAATCTTTGACAGCCATAGACTATATTGAAAGAGCATCGTTTTTTGAAAACGTAATAACATTTTAATTTTTCCCATACAAACTGAACGGGCGGTACGAAGTACGCCGGGACAGCTAGTTATATATATATATTACTCTAAAACCTGTAGTTGGAACATGATAAAATTAAAATAGGACCTTGGAATTAATAAAATAGTTTATTTCACATAGACCACACAAAAGGCACTTGTGATCGTGACCTATCTATCTAAAAAATAACTATCAAAATCAGTTGGCTATTGGCCGAGTATTCAATAATATTTCAAATTTCTCAATTTCACTATCATTTTATCATCAGATCCAGACTTGGTGAAAATTAAACCATTTCGAAAGTAAGGAAAAAATAAAATAAGGATTTTCGAAATAAAGAAGAAATATATTAATATACATAAAAAAATGGAAATTTCAGTTACCCCTGTTTATAAGTCGGATAAGATGAGCGCCAAATAAAGTATATGGTTTAGAGAAATAAACGTATATCTGAAAACTCATCTCAAACCAACTTTAAAAAGGCTACAAAGGAAAAATTCTATCATATTATTGAGAGAAGGATATAAGCGGGAAAAATACTCACAGTGTTATCTAAAATTGTTGAAATACACTTTTGAAATAGAAATAAATGTTCAATGTGTTTACAGCGAAGGCCGTAAGTCGATTCGATAGCCGCTTTCAACGTTTGAATAAAAAACAAATAAACGTCAGTAGATTTGGCGTCCCTGTCATGTTCAGAAAGCGAAAACTCCAATAGAAATAGCGGGAAATACTCGAAAGGATTCTAGTAACGTGCGTTGTTATTTGCAAGGTAGGACTTTTGTACACACCTAGATGGAGTAAGACACATTTTTATATACTACAATCCTTTATTACTACATAGTATAAAACAGAGTCGTTTCCCGCTGTCTATCACCATGAATGCTTAGATCTTTAAAACTAAGCCACAGATTTTGACGCTTTTTTATTTAATAGATAGAATTTTTCCAATATATTTTTTTATATTTCAGTTTATATGTAGCGAAGCACTAAGCGGGCCGCTGGTATATATAATAACATAAAAGTTTATCCACTCGTGCAAAGCGAGGGCGGGTTGCTAGTTATGCATAAAATACAAAGAAATTACAAAGCACTAGCTGGCCCAGCCACGCGTTGCTGTGGCTCAGTAATTATAGGTTAAATTATTTTTTTTACTCATTATCTAAATATAATTAAATTACTTATTATTCACTAATAAAGCTAAGAGTGGTTTAATCTTCAACATTGAAGAATTTTATCGATGCATTAACGTACACCGCCATCTATGAGAACTTCATAAAACTAACCAGGAAAGAAACAATTAATTAATACATTTTATTCGTTTAAGTGTTTACACATAAGTAACATAAGTCACAACATAATAATTGAGATGATAACTATCCTATCATTTAAGTTAGACCAAAATACGGGTACACGTGAAATTTGATTGAAATCGGTTCAGTAGTTTTGGAGTTTATCGGCAACATACATCGTGACACAAGATTTTTATATATATAAGATAAAATAATAATTAAAGCACATCAAAACTGTCAAGAGCTAACGGTGGGCGTTCTTAATTCCACACACGTATTTTGTTTTTTTTTGGAACGAAATTCCTTATCGCGCGTTGTGAAAGGGGGATAGACGGAAAAAATTCTCACGAAAAGTTGTAACGACACTTTTTGCTATAGTAAGCTATTGTAAGCTGTGCGGCGTGCGCATGTTTCTCTCTCTTATAGAAAGCAAGTCAGATATTTTCATTTCTATTTCTCATTGAACAGTGTCGTATCGCAACGATTATTTTTGTTAAGTGTATACAGGTTTTTTTACATAACAGATGATAAAAAATACTAATAATAATGGCACTTTGTTCTATCCGGGTGTCACTTGACACCTCTCAACTATTTTTTTATGTTTGTTACACGATTACTCTGCCAATAGCTGATGTTTTTTTTAGAAAGATATGTCATGAATCATGATTCTGAGGTGGTCCCATATTAGTTTTGTTCATGATCAGACCAGTGGTTTTTTAGTAATAGTTAATAGTGCACAAAATTTTCTCTTATGGACCTCGTCATTGATGAGATTGTCGAGGAACAAGAAAATGTATGCATTATTAAGTTTAACTCAAAAACAACTAGTAGGATGTTGATATGATTTGTGTAAAACCATTGCTAACTTTTAAAAAAAATATCAAATAGTGACGCGGTACCCAATGAAGTAGTTGGAGTACCTAATTAATAGTTGGAGACGGTTTTTGCTCTTTTATTATTAATTACGGTTCTTGTTGCTACCATTATTATTTTGATTGATTGATTTCTTATTAGAAAATTAAAAATACGCAATTATCTATTTTCAATATGTCTGTATATTTAAAAAATATACAGATGTATTAATATTTAATATTTAAAATTAAACAAATTTTGCACACCATGTATGTTAGAATATGTTAGGCCTTAACATATTTTGTAACAACATTTGTAACACTCATATTCTAAAGCAAATAACATATTTGAATTTAACTCCTATTTTAAACCAATCAAAAATATCGCAGTTACATAGATGAATTCTGCAATAAAAAATGTCATAAAATTTTAAAAATACAATGGAAAAATAATGTTACCTCAATCCCGAAAAGATAAACACCCTTCAACAAACACCCTCTTTTAATTAAACTTCCAAAAGATAAAGATGAACGTGACATAAGCCAGAAGTTACTTTTGGTTGTAAAAGAGTTCTGACAGCTTCGCACGTTGTTTTATGTGGTGTAATTGCGATCATTTTCCTCAAAACTTTGTCAATTCATTCGAACAAAAAAGTGAATGATTTTATTTGTTTTGAAGAAAAATGGCTTTTGTTTGCGACTTCAATCACATCTCAGTTACTAAATCAATCGCCTCTGTGGTCTAGCAGTATAGACGTTGGATTTGACTTCATGAAGTCCTAGGTTCGATTGCCAGGTCGGGCAGCAAAACGAAAATGTGCTTTTTCAAATTTTCTTGTTAAAAAAATGTTGCTTATGAGTGGATATGGGCAAGGTTGGCGGTAGGTTTGCTACCTATCACATTGTGGGTCTTAGTGTCTTCGGCTAGTCATGGGTGCCCTGGTTGTAGCCTCTGCCTACTTCTGCGAAGTTATGGGCGTGAAGATACTTTTAAATCTCAATAGTTAGCCCTTTAATTATCCGGGAACAATACGCAACATTTGCCTATTTTCAAGATTTAGGGCAAAGGATCAAATATAGTCCAGTTTAGACGTAAAGTTTTGACTGATATGCAAACAAGCCTTTCGCCAACCGGGCGCATTTCCAATTACGAGCAGCATTATTTTGTATTAGAAAATAGGAAAAACCAAATTGACTTTTTGATGCCTAACCCGGGATTCGAACCCGGGACCTCCTACAGTTAAGTCCAACAACTGAACCGCTAGACCACAGAGGCGACCACACACATAGAGCCACAGAGGGAGACAATTGAATTAGTTCTTATAATCTTGTCATGAAAAATATCTCATACAATTAATTAACAAAATAACTCAATACAAAGTTAGTAGGAAGCTTACGTAGTTCGCAACTATGTTGGAATATTACGACGTGCCAGTAATTGTTTGACAACATGTTAACGACAACAATTACATGTTGTTTATGTTCTACAACATTTTGTTAACAACTGAACTACATAAAGTGTATTAACGACAACATTCTAAACTTCCCAGTAAAAAATATAAACGTAATATATGCAACAAATCAATCAAGAAAGAATTATTTCAATTTGAACTTACAGGAAATCTAAGACACTTAACTTCACCTAGCTCTACACATATGTAGGTCACACTATAAGTTTAGCATAACTTAAAAAAACAATATGTTATGACCAAAATATTATGTTTATTGCTTTTCAAAATTATGTCCTTTACATTTTAAATGTCATTTCATGCGACAAAACCAATTTTTAAAACAAGAGGACTGATTACTGATACTGATTGAATGCTATCACAGTCTCTTAGGAGTTGGTAAAGTAAAACCTCTCATTAAATCTTTGATTTCGGAGTAAATACAGAAATCACAGGGTTCTAGGTGTGTGACGAAGCGTTATCATGGTGTAGGAGAATGCGACTCGTGGGTCGTCTTTCGCTAACTTTTTCTAACACCCTGAGTAAGCAAAGAGTAGAATACCACTCGACATTAACACTCTTTTGATTGAAGATCAAAAGAGTGAAGATTCCACTTGAAAAGTGGAATTGTACAAATGGGACCCCCAGCTGAGAAAAAAATCGCGATCATTTTTTATAAAAGTTTCTCGCCTGTCTCATTTTTGTTGGCCTGTTCTCATTTTTAAACACCCATTCACAAGATTGCTGTTTTTGTCAGGTTCAAAACAATAAATCCATGTTTCATCTCCTATGACAGTCTTATAAACAGCATTATAATATTCGTGGTCATACTTCAGTAGCATCTCTAATCATAACACGAGAGCCCGCTTCTGCTCCGCTGTCTGTCTTTGACGGCAGTTGAAGGCCGCCCTTTACGAAATTCGTCATTTAAAGAAACTCGACCTCTCTCAAATTCAGCAAACTATTGCCTCACGATGCTCAAAGAAGGTGCTTCTCTCCCAAAAGCATTTTATAGACATGCGGCACAAAAATATCATATAAAATCCTAAAAAATCATCGCTTTAAAATATTTTCGTCTTAATTCCATTTTCGTTGCAAACTTAGAACTTTGATGAGTCCCCAATTGTTTATTTTTATTACTTAAGCAGGTTACAACGTTTTAAAAATATAACATTCTAAATTCAAATAGTTCCAATTAGCTAGAAGTGCAAAACTTTTAGTGTATCCCATCATGTATACTAACGGGACACACTAGTAGGTGTGGCTGTTTCACTTAAAAACTCGTACACATAATATACGTCTAGTTTCGTAAGTGTGTTTTGAAACCGAACGTCATCAGGAGAATAAGACACGGCTATACGAAAGTTGAGCACAAAGTGATGGACGGGCGCACGTTGCGCCCTATTTATAACTGTCCGCGAGTTTGCACCCCTATGACCTTTTGTGATTTCGCGTCCTGGTGAAAGTACTTAGTTGTGGATTTCAGCATCATATAAACATGCTTTATGTGGCGTTTGTTGTTCTATGTGACATAAACGATATTCTAATTCTGATTTAGGTTATGACTACAAAAAGAAAGAAATAAAACGTTGAATGACAGACTAAAACTCATCACACGTCGTTTAAACAAAACAACCAAAATTTTGGAAGTTGTTACTGACACTTGACCTATTTAGGTTTCATTTAACGTAGTTTAATGCTTTTAATTTTAAAAAATATTAAAAAAAACGAATGTTAAATGGACCAATTAGCTTTACCACAATAATATAATAAATAATCCAAAAAAATTTACAAAAATAATTATTCTCATAATTAGTTTTCCGAAAAGTCTTCAACGAAAGGGAACATTTTAAAATTTGCATTATATTAGAATTTATAGTATTTACTGTGTGAGCAGTAATTTAAGTTCTAGCCCTGATGATGCTGTAAAAAGCGAAACCGGTAGTCTATTTATAAAATAATAAAGCATAAGTGATACGTAAAACAGTACAAGTGTTTCTTCATTTAAAAATATGAATATTGGGAAGTTTTACCAAGCGCCGACGATGGAAAATATCAAATATATTTATAGTGATAGTTAAGAACATATTTAATAGTTTTTTTAATATTTTACATCTTGTAACTGTTTTTAGGTTTTTTATTATTAAAAAGAATTTTGTATCTTGGAGGTTAAGCGGAGGGAGTACCCATGTCTTACCTAGTACAAGTTCTCACCTAGTACAGGGTCTCTTGCGACAATGTATTTGTAACAACATTTTTATGCAGCAAAATATTTTTCATTTTCATTTTTTTTTAATTTAAGGTTATAGTTACCAGGGAAGACCTGGGCTGATATACCAGGAAAAAATCGTTTGAATATTATTGTATTAGTCTTAAGAGTCTCCAAAACCAGCATGTCTATACAAAAATGTAATAAATGTGCATGATAAGTATGCATGTATAGTATGTATAGCTAAACGAGACAGAAGTTATTTAATACCAGAAAAACTCAACACAAAATAAATAACTTTCAATAAAGTTGTAATTACGTTACCCTAGTTTGCAACTAAGTTACTAAGTCACGGACGATGTGTTGGTAATAAAATTGTTTTTCACTAGATGACAGCTACTTATTCACATTTAATACTCGTAAGATATTAAATATCAAACTTTTTTTTTTGATGATATTGGAAGCAAGATTTCCTGATGGTAAAAATTAGCAACAAGCAGACAGATTTCCTGATGGTAAAAATTCACGCCGCCTAGACCCACCATAGGTGGTCATGGTGCGTTGCCAACCTGAGGCCGGGATGTTAGGCCTCGAGCAAAAGTTTACCGGCTACCTTACCCTCCGGCCCGGAACACGACAACGACAAGCACTGACGCTATGGTGGCAGGAATAACTAAGGCGGTGGTACCAACCCGGGCGAGTCGCTGCGAAACTCTACCACCTAGTAGGATGCCACTGTGTTAACGACGGTAAGCCTGTGCTATATAGGAATATATGTAAGAAGACTATAGGAAGGCAGATGGTCTATTCTGCAAAGAAGCCCGAACCAACACCAAAACTCGCAGAAAAGCATAAATAATAAAATATTTGTAATAAGGGATTGTGTTCTCTGTGGTTTAGTGGACTTGACCTCTTGAGGTACCGGGTTCGATCCCCGGGACAGGCGACAAAGAAAATATCAATAACAATAGAAATAACGTTGCCTAAAATTGGCCAAGCGCCAACGCCATTTAATACGTTGCGGGACTTAGTATCTTCGGCTAGCCGTGGGTGCCCTGTTTGTGCCTATGCCTAACTCTTCGGAGATATGGGCGCGAAGATACTTTTTTTGTGATATGAGCTTTTTCATATATATATATGTATATCTATACATACATACATGAAAAAGCTCGTGTATTACACTTTTTATAACTCAAGAATAGTAAAGCTAATTTGGCTGAAAATTGTTGGGGAGGTTCTCGTAGGTTATCATATTACAAATATGAATAAATATACCTAAATCTATACGTATAATAAATCTGTAGAAGGGTCAATTATGTACATTGAAAATATTGAAAAAATAAATAGCAGGGGGTGTTACTGGATCGACACCAAACCCAAATATGTGATCAAAACAAATGTCTGTCTGTATGTTCAGGCATCACGTGAAAACTAACGGTTCAATTTCGATGAAACTTGGCATAATTATGCCTTATTACCCTGGGCATACTTTTTATCCTGGAAAAATACGTAAAAAAAATCTTAATTTTTCAGTGTTAGACCGACATCCACGCGGACGGAGTCGCGGGCGGAAGCTAGTACTAAATAATATTCATTAAAACTTCAAAATTTAAATCTCATTATGTTCTACTATTTGACAGACTAAATATTTTTTGACTAAATAAATCTCCATAAATATTTAACTAAATAAATCTCTATAAATATTTTACTAAATAATTCTCTAAAAATATTTAAATAAATAAATCTCTAATAATCTTTTAACTAAAGAAATTTCAAATTTTCGATCTTAAACCAATCTTTATTTAAATATGATCTCAACGATTTGGGATTCGATCCCGCATAATAAGTTGCTACACTTGAACGAGCACTCCATATTTATGAACGGAAACCATTTCCAATCTGAAATTAAGAGATATCAAATAATTCAGAAGCTAGGCTGACTTTGCGCGCGTAATTCTTTTACAAACCAAACCTTTGACGAGTCGAGGATGTTGTTTACAAAATGACTAAGCAAAATACAGACAGAGTTATGAATTTTTAATTTTCAGGTTTTTTTATGATTTTGGAACGCAAAAAGTAGACGGATTTTCTGATGGTAAGAAATTCCCGACTCCTAGAGACACCAAAGCTTGTAATGGTGGATTGCAAACCTGAGGCCGCGATGTTAGACCTCAATGAAAAAAGTTTACTGGCTACCTTAACCTCCGAACCGTAACATGTCATGACGTTATGGCGGCAGGAATAGGCAAGGCGGTGGTACCAATCCGGACGAGTCGTTGCGAAACTCTGCCACCTAGTCATATGTCACGGTGCCAGTGACGGTAAGCCTATGCTCGCCTTTAACGAGCTGTCTGGCAGGAAGGCAGATGGTCTTTTCTGCAAAGAAGCCCGGACCAACACGGGGAAAATTAAAATAAACTATATAAAAATATAGGTGCTTAACTCTTCATCAATACGGCTTGACCGATTTGATAAAAAGTTTTCCTAGATGGTTTTAAATTACAATTTTAAGATGGTGGTAGTGGTAGTAAAGTACGATGGTACGACATTTGCCGACTAAAAGTATATCGTAAAACATTTTAGTTGCTTCAAATATCTTAACATTAACTAATTTTATTGGTAAAAAGCCCGAGATCTCTGGAATGGACATGCCCTAATTGCTTTTGCGTTACTCTGACAAGAAGTAAAAATTTTCCTAGTATAAAAAATTCTTAATGTTGTAACTAAAATTAAATAGCTTTAATTATAATTATTAATTTAAATATGTAAAGGAATGTAATGAACCCACCGCTTATAGAGGAATAATCTAGTACTTGATTAATTTATTCAACTAGCATAGTGCGCGGTAAATTATTTTCATGCTTTCTTCAATTGTGTATTAATTGGTGTCGTTGCTGTTAAAAAATTAGTTTGCGAGGAAGAGTCTAGAATAAATGTATCCCACCCAAAACATAAATGTGAAAGGCTGCCAAGTTCGATAATATGGGAATGCTTCGCCTATAAAAGATGTCAGATCAAAATAAGTACCAAGTTCCATACACATACCTCAGTTATAAATAGTTACAGGAATGCACACTTGATTTTCCCTATTTTCCTTGAAAATCCCTATCTCCTTCAAGCCTGCCATAAAGAACTTCGTTCCAATAACAATGTATGTAGGTAGTACCTATAATTTGTCTATATGTACGGTTTATACGTAGATACGGGCGTAAAAAGACTTTGTTAGAAAAAACACACATTTTCTATTTTTTGTTTGCCGGGAATCAAACCCGGGACCTTTAAAAGTCAAGCCCGACGCCGAACAGCTAGACCATCTAGTATTTGTGTTAGTGTTGAAATATTCCTAGATGTTGCAGAATTTAAAAATAAAATGTCATGTGTAACAAACTGCTGCAAATTGGTAGTTTGAGCATCGCGTTAACTTTTCCAATTATTTTGTCATCTGCAGGCAAAGTTGTTGCTAACGTACTATCGGGAACACACAACCCCTTTTTTAATTGAAATATAAAAAGGGGCGAATAGCATTCCTAATATATATATCCCATAAACTAGATAAAGAGTTATTATTAAGTTTGGGCTTGTCAAGTTTACTATACTCGCTACCATATCTATAAATTATTTACTTGAAAATGTTTAACAGCGCCTCTATTGGTAATTAAGAGGAACACATTCTTAGACCAAAAGTGTCAGATTGTAGCATATACTTACCGAACGTAATCTCATCATCATCATCATTTCAGCCATAGGACGTCCACTGCTGAACATAGGCCTCCCCCGTTGACTTCCACTTCGACCGGATGGAAGCGGCCTGCATCCAGCGAGACCCCGCGACCCTCACAAGGTCGTCTGTCCATCTCGTGGGTGGCCGTCCTATGCTTCGCTTGCCGGTACGTGGTCTCCACTCGAGAACTTTTCTGCCCTAACGGCCATCAGTTCTCCGCGCTATGTGCCCCGCCCACTGCCACTTCAGCTTGCTAACCCGGCTGGCTATGTCGGTGACTTTCGTTCGCCTGCGGATCTCCTCATTTTTGAATCGATCTCGCAGGGAAATCCCGAGCATAGCCCGCTCCATAGCTCATAGAACGTAATCTATACCAACTCATAGTAAAGGCTTAGAGCGCTAACCATGAGTTTACGGCTAGTTAAATTTACTATAGTCCCTACCATTTCTATAAATTATTTACTTGAAACTTTTAACAGCGCCTCTATTGGTAATTAAGAGAAACACATTTTTAGACCAAAAGTGTCAGATTGTAACATATATATACGAGTACTTACCGAACGTAATCTATACCAACTCATAGTAAAAGCTCAGAGCCCTAACCATGAGTTTACGGCTAGTTAAATTTACTATTCTCCCTACCATTTCTATAAATTACTAGCTGCCCGTTCCGGCTTCGCTCGGATGGTAATTTTTTTACCATAAATTTAGATGTAAGCTATCCTATCTCTCAAGTTGGATCGAACTGCACATGGTGTGCGAATTTTATTATAATCGGTTAAGTGATTTAGGAGTCCATTGAGGACAAACATTGTGACGCGAGATTTATATATATTAAGATTTACTTGAAACTTTTAACAGCGCCCCTATTGGTAATTAAGAGGAACACATTTTTAGACCAAAAGTTTCAGATTGTAACATATACTTACCTAACGTAATCTATACCAACTCATAGTAAAGGCATAGAGCCCTAACCATGAGTTTACGGCTAGTTAAATTTAATATACTCCCTACCATTTCTATAAATTACTAGCTGCCCGTTCCGGCTTCGCTCGGATGGTAATTTTTTTACCATAAATTGAGATATAAGCTATCCTATCTCTCAAGTTGGATCGAACTGCACATGGTGTGCGAATTTTATTATAATCGGTTACGTGGTTTAGGAGTCCATTGAGGACAAACATTGTGACACGAGTTTTATATATATATTAAGATTTACTTGAAAACTTTTAACAGCGCCTCTATTGGTAATTAAGAGGAACACATTTTTAGACCAAAAGTGACAGATTTTAACATGTAACTTATCGAACGTAATCTATACCAACTCATAGTAAAGGTTCACAGCCGTAACCATAAGTTTACGGCTAGTTACTTTACTCGCTACCGTCTCTGTCAATTATTTGTATGAAACCTTTGAACAGCGTCTCTATTGGTAATAAAGAGGAACATATTTTTAGGCCAAAAGTGTCATTGTTTTCGACGTGTATCTATACCAACTAATGGTAAAGGCTCTGCTGTAGAATTATGACAACTACATTACCTGCTGGCACAAAATTAAGAATCATGTAACTTGACAACTTTGATGGATTGACTTGACTTGGATTTGATGATGATGGACTTTTGACAATTACACTCGGCAGTCGAGCTAGGGTTGCCACCTTTGGCAAATGCACAGAAAGCTAGCTCTAGTACTTTGATTTGTTGTTGAGAATGAACCAGGAAGAACGGAAATAGAAAATAATAATTACCTAAGTATTTTAATGAAATGTAAGGTAAGAAAAATATGTTTATATCAACGAATTCTACCAAATTGTGGTGTGTAAATATTATAAAGTTTTTAGAAATCATTTAGGTATTTATATTTACAATTATTTTTTTAAATTGAATCAAATCATTTTTTTGTCACAATCTCCGTTATTTATTACAAATAATATTAAAGTGCAATTAAATTTAACCATAACTACCACCAACTCTCCAACCCTTGCCAAATAAGAAGTAGACACGACTACACCTTTAATTGTATAAAGTTAACATATTAGTGTTTAAGCTTTTTAGCAGAAAAAGCAGTTTAGACACTATAAAAGATATTCGTGTCCCGTCTGTTTACGCGGATATTATATCGCGTAGCTAAACGGGAGGAGCAATTAAAGAAAGATTTTTTTTTATAAAGACTTTGAATCCGCAGTAGCTCAAATTTCTCAAGCCCAAAGCTTAAGCTGTCATAGGTTTGAGCTTTGTATTCAGTACAGGTTTAAACTAATACGTTACATTTTCTTTTTTTAAAATTTTGTATCATATATATGTTTTCTCAAACAGTGAGACAAATATTTTGGTGACTAAATTTACCGTTTTAACAACCATGTTGAAGTTATTCAAATGTTCTCTGAATAATTAAAATAACTTGTTTCGTCGCTTCATTTTTGCACAAATAATCATAAATGTGCATAAGAAGATAACGTGCTGATGATACTCGCCTTCGTATTAATTTTATTTAACATCCACGCAACACTCGTAAATAAACCCAATTTTTTTTTTATATATATAATATTGGAAGGCAAACAAGCAGACGGATTTCCTGATGGTAAGAAATTCACGCCGCCTAGAGACACCAAAGGTGGTAATGGTGCGTTGCCAACCTGGGGCCGGGATGTTAGGCCTCGAGCAAAAGTAAGTTTACCGGCTACCTTACCCTCCGAACCGGAACACGTCATGCCGTTATGGCGGCAGGAATAGGTAAGGCGGTGGTACCAATCCGGGCGAGTCGCTGTGAAACTGTACCACCTAGTCAGAATTCACGGTGTTAGTGACGGTGAGCCTTTGCTCGCCTTTTACGAGCTGCCTGGCAAGGAAGGCAGATGGTCTATTCTACAAAGGAGCCCGGACCAACACGGGGTAAATTATAAGAAATTTATAAGAAACGAGGAAATTTATAAGAAACGAGTAAAAATTTTGAAGGAAGTTGGACTTCTGCTGCAGAAAACGTGATGTTTGTTACTCAATGTTCTCTGCCTACACGCGAGCTACTCTGCGAGCGTGAATATATATAAGTATACTAGCTGACCCAGCAAACTTCGTATCGCTTGACATTAATGCTTCGATAGTAGCGCAGTCTGTCGGATACAATGTGAAACATTCCAAAATCAACAACTACTTTTCATTAAAAAAATAATTAAAAACCATTTTCCAGAAGACAAAATTGTTAATCTAAACCATTCTCAAATTCCCTAGAACACATACAAAAAGTTTCATCGACATCGGTCCAGTCGTCTAGAAGGAGTTCAGTGACATACACACTCACAGAAGAATTATATATATAAAGAAGTGTGTGTACTTTTCGTTGTGCCATTTTTGCAGAAAAGTTCATATAAGTATATTTCAAGCGATTGTCTAATTATAGCAATGGTCTAGATTGGTTCAAAATATCGTGACCGTGAGCGATGTCTATGTGTGCGTTGTTCCAGTGCACTGTGTATGTAAATTGCCTTCTGTATCTGTCTTTGTTTTGTAGCGCTAGTGACTAGCGTAATAGAGCGATCAGTCAGTCTGAAGCTTCTCATGTAACTGACAACAAAAATAGCGAAGTTGTTTCATACTTTCACATGTGATGCGATAGCTAAGATAAATAGAGATGTATTTTTATCTATAGTACCCGTCACGAGAAGCTATAAATTATGTAAACAAACATCTTTTACCAAGTAATTATTTTTACTTCGAGACAATAATGAACTGACCATATTCAATCGAAATAAAAATATAGACGGGTTATATGAAAGTAACAACCTACTTAATTTAGTCGGATCATATCTAACGACTGACGTTTGAGTGTCTTGGTACGGGGACGCGCCGTTCGCCGGGAATGCAAACCTTTTTGAAATAAACGCGTCATTCGAGTTTTGAATTTTTCATTGCTTTGTTAAAATCGCGGATTTGGTTGTTATTGTTATTTTTTTTATCTTTTCGTTATCACTTTGTTATTGTTGTTAGTTTTGTTAATTGTTGCCTTAATTTTAATTTTTTTTATCCATTATTTGTTATTGTGTATTAACGTATAATGAAGCCAGTACCCAGTACATCTAAGGAAATCAATTTGCCACGAAAAAAATGTCAAAACATACGTAATTTATTATACATATTTAAAATATTAATTAATTGAATTTATAATTAAATATTTAAAAAAAAACTTTTATCTTTGAACCAAATGTTGATAACTCCCGAACGTTTGTTTACATAATTTATAGCTTCTCGTGACGGTTACTATAGACACATATCCTGAGATATTTTGGTGAAATAAATGATTTGAATATTGTATAAATACTGATGAAATAATTAAATTTAAAACATATTTTTTCCGTGACACGACATTTTGATTTCGCAGATAAAAATAAAAATTAGACAGACAAAGTCCAGCTTATAAGTTTTTTTGGAGATAAGTCGCAACAAAAAAAGAGAAACCATTTTTTTCTTTAAGTTTTGACATTCGCAAGAATTTTGCCATTAATCAATTAGAATTTTTTAACAGTTTACCAAAACCGGGATTATGTTATAATAAGTCATAAGTGGTCACTAAGTCATCAGGGTCTTGGGTAAAGCGGTGGCCTCATTACTCAAACTCATATAGTGAGATTTGACGGCAATGAGGAAATTATGCTAATAAATAATAATTATGCATACGCTAATTTCTTCATGATTATTTAATTTGTGCACTTTCACTGAACAAAATCTCTCGATGGCACCAAAACTCCGAGAAACCATTTTCATTCTAATAACGAAGGGTTAAGGAAAAGAGGTCTTTCATCAGAAAATCTCTGTTACAAAAAGAGACAAGGGCACAAAATTAACATAATTGCAATAATTTACGGTGGCCATGACCAATTCGCTCCTAGTCAAAGAAAATTGAAATTTAATATTAAATAATTGTACGTAATAGCAAGTGATTCTCAAAGCAGCACCTCTCCCGTAGATCTTGATAATGGTGGCTGTGAAAGATAGCGTCTCAACCCTCTGAGTGTTATAGACTATTGTCTATTAGCCCGAGAGCTGGCGGTCACTTTGTAAAAGGTTCTTAAGAATTAACAAAATATGAGGTGAGATTAATTTTCCGTGTTGAAAGGAAAAGACCATTTGCTTCTCAGCCAGGCAGATTGTAAGAAGCGAGCACTCTCTTGGTTATCTATACGTCATCAGTAATAAGAGCACTGCAGATAGAGTGATGTGCAGCAACTTGCAAGTGTAGGAATCCACTACCTTCCCTTTTCCTGTCACCATAATTACTTTGTCCGTACCGACTTGGATGGTAGGGTAGCCGGTATACTTGCACAATTGGCCTAGCATCTCGTTTGCAGGATGCGACTCACCTATAAAATCTATGGTGTCTATAGACCATGGTTATCTCTTAACATCAGGAGAGCCGTGTGCTTCTTCGCTGACCTTGATTTCTACCAAACACACAATAATTATTATTCCACACCTCTTTGTTTCTCGACAAATATGTATGCACTTTGATTTAAACTCTTTACTCTACCAGTCAAAGCTTAGCAGGCAAAATGATTATAATCAAAATTGTGAAAAAATCCAGTCATAGCCTGATTTTTAAAAATTAAAGAATATGATAATAGTGTTAATTAAAGTATGTTTATGTTAATTAAGGTATGTTTTATTATAATATATAAGGTTATAATAGGGTTTTGGCGCCATCGAGAGAAAAGATGGTCGAAGTTTTTTCATAATTATTGAATTTCGTGTTGATATTGAGTGAAATTAGTCAATTTTGGTGGCATTTTGTACAATTTTGTTCAGTGAAAGTGCACAAATGAAATAATCGTGAAGAAATTAGCATATCATGTATTTCCTCGTTGCCACCAAATCTTATTACATGAGCTTGTATAATGATGCCGCCGCTTTACCCAAGAGCCTGACATGACTTACTGACGACATATGACTGATGAACAATTATAATTGATTAAAATTGATATAAAATTTGATACAAATTTCTACTTGACGAATGGCAAAATACTAACGTGAAGGCCAAAACTTAAAGAAAGAAAAAAAAAAGGTTACAATAAGTATAAGGTATAAGGTAGGTGCAGATGTAACGACTTGATTGTTAGCTAGCAAAGTAATCTAACAATTTATAATCATGTTTATTTTAGCGACGGACTTATAACATTTATGGTGTCAATAAGACACAATTATCTCTTACTATTAGAAGATATGCATGCTTCTTAATTTTCTAATCACATAAAAATGTCAGACCATGGGGTAGAGACACACGAAGTTGTGTTATTCTGCCGAATACTAAAGAAAGATCCAAGTATAGGGATGATAACGTACTATTAACACCTTTTGACGTGACAACGTCTTATAATTCGATGGAGCTGGCTGCACGCATCAAAAAAATGACTCATGTGGCGTTACCTCGGTCTGCCATTTAAGGCTTAAAGTGCAAGCGAGAGCGCGGAACGAGCGACAAAGAGGCGCAATCGGCCTCCGTTCTTATAACGTTGTCACGTTTAACTATCGTCAGTAAACCGACTTTACAGAAAACCGCTGTTTTTATACATAGGAGATCTATATTTCTTGATATCAGGAATTTATTTAGTTTGCACGTTTATTTTCCTATATCATAAAAATATCATATTTCAGACATCTACAAAAATGGCCGCCTGCTCTTGTTCTATAATATTCTATCAAAGAGAACTAGTACACGTGTAAAGCTGGTCCCTTGATACATTTACTGGTCTGTTAGGTCCGTTTGAAGACAAAAGATATACACTTGAATGTAATTGTGTACTTCGAAACAAAACGCAAAGATAACTCAATACAACCACAGAGTACAGAAGATAGTTATAAAATACTATTTAAGCAAACAACTAGCCATCCCGTCAAACTTCGTAGAGCTTGACTAACAGCTACTAACAGTTTGTATGGATTAAAGTTCCCATTTCCCTGCAATTTTCACGGTAGTTTTTACAAGAAAAAAAGTAAGTATTTTCACGTCCATATCCCCGAATAGGTAGGCAGAGGAACAATAGGGCACCCACGACTAGACGAAGACACTAACTAAGTCCCACAATAGGTGTGCAAGCCTATAGACAAACAGGCTCATATCCAATCTCGGGCAACGTTATTTTTATTAGAATATTTAGAATAGAGATTTTTTATTTTTTTGTTTGCCCGACCCACTGAACTCTCGAACCCGAGACCTCAAGAAGTCAGATCGGAGCCGGACAACTAGACCACCGACTTGCCACCCATCACACTGGGGGGCTTAGTGTCTTTAGTGTCTTCTGCTAGTCGTGGGTGCACTGGTTGTGCCTCTGGCAACCTCTTCAAAGACATGTGCGTGAAGATATTTTTTTTATAAAAGTGGCGATGGTACTGAATGTTTCAAATTCAAATCACTATATTACGATACCAACAGGAGATGGAATATCACATTCGCATCGCTTTACAAATACCACGGAATAAGTAATAGTACAAACATACCAATACTCGAAATACCAATGCCACAGTCTAAAAATACGCAGTTGATATACCGTGAAATACAGTAATCAAAGTGTATAAATAGAAGGGTATTTTGGTATACACACTTGGTTGGACGCCAAACTTTATTTAAGGTAAGTATTACATTGAACTTTATAAAAATAATGTTTTAATCTTGAAATCAAATTCACGCCTCATAAAACAAGTTATTTTAACACTTCCCAAGACGTAGAAGTGTAAGCTCAATGAAAATATTTTCTAATTTGTTTGATAAAATTTAGTCAAGAACTAGAATTACTAGGTTGCAAAAAAAACGACGGGTTGCCCTCCGGGAATGCCGGCAAAAATGAAAACTTGAATATTTACGTTGTGCATTTTTGATATTTTAAAATGGTCATGGAATATTTTGTACGAATTGCTTTAATTACTAGTATAAAAGTACTGTCATTTATGTGGTAGAATACTATATTCATTAATTGCGCTATCGTACACAAACATGACAACACGTACATTTGCGCAAGCGCCCTGCGCCGTCTAAACGAAACAGCAGGCGCAGGCATATATTTTCACCGCGCCGTAAGAAGAGAGGGGAATACTCCCTCTCCTACGACGCGCCGACTGCTTATCTCCATCCGTCTTACAAATTTTCGATCAGGTCACGTGTCCTGACGCGAGTTTAGAAGTTTTTACCCATTGTAGAAAAAGTGCGCAACGCCGCCAAAGAAGTTTTCACTTCAAAAATCTCATCTAAATGTTGCGTTGCCAACCTAAACTTAGATGTTCGTCATCTTATTATTATGTCTAAATTACGGGTCACGTTGTTTCTCCGCGATGGTCTGCTAAACTACGTAACAGATTTTATTTAATTTTCCACACCGTGAGTTTGATCCAACTTGAAAGATAGCTTACATCTCAATTTATAAGGGATAAAGTCGCGAATAACAGCTAGTAATAATAAATAAGTATACGTCTCGTTATTTTAGAAATGTTGTCAAACAGGCGAGTTGACTATCTATATATGTATATATATAAATAAATTGCTCTTCGTTAGTTGCATTAAAATTCGAGAACGGCTTTTTTTTATGATGTTGGAAGGCAAACAAGCAGACGGATTTCCTGATGGTAAGAAATTCACGCCGCCTAAAGACACCAAAGGTGGTAATGGTGCGTTGCCAACCTGGGGCCGGGATGTTACGCCTCGAGCAAAAGTAAGTTTACCGGCTACCTTACCCTCCGAACCGAACTCGGAACAGAGTCACTGCTAAACTCTACCCCCTAGTCAGAATTCACGGTGTTAGTGACGGTGAGCCTTTGCTCGCCTTTTACGAGCTGCCTGGCAAGAAAGGCAGATGGTCTATTCTATAAAGGAGCCCGGACCAACATAAATTATTTAAATTATTTGTAGAAGTCCAGCGGGTCTAAAACGGCCGCTTTCGGTGAATCATAATATGAATCTGATATGAATATTTCCTCAAATCGTAAAAAGGCCACTTAAGCGGCAATTCATATTACGATTCATTTGCAATTCTTTTCTGGAAATTCCTTCGTTTGACAGTTTTCTAGTGGTTTTCTATTAGATTCGTAAAATAGTCAGATTTAGATGAATTGCAAAACTGTCATTTTGGTGAATCGAAAAAAGTTACTTTTCAGTAACATTTTACAATTCTGCTAATGCGAAATACTATTTAATTTTATTTTTATGCATTTGGCTCATGGTATAAGGCCATATGGGGCTATACGAGCTAGTTCACATAACAAGATGCATAAAGTAGGTACTTACGTTAGTGTTTCAAAATGTGTCTGAACCTGTAACTGTTGCTGAGTTAAGAGCACTTTCCCCGTGTTGGTCCGGACTCCTTTGCAGAAAACGTCATCTGCTTTCCTGCCAGGCAGGTCGAAAAAGACGAGCATAGGCTTACTGTCACTAACACCGTGACATCTGACTAGGTGATAGTTTCGCAGTGACTCGTCCGGATTGGTGCCACCGTCTTAGTTATTCCTGCCTCAACAACGGCAGTACTAGCCGTTGACGTGTTCCGGTGCGGAGGGTTCGGTAGCCAGTAAACTTACTTTTGCTCAAGGCCTAACTTCCCGGCCCCAACTGGTCAACGCACCATTACCCCCTTTGGTGTCTCTAGGCGGCGTGGATTTCTTACCATCAGGGAA
Source organism: Calephelis nemesis (assembly GCA_002245505.1). Lineage (NCBI taxonomy): Eukaryota > Metazoa > Arthropoda > Insecta > Lepidoptera > Riodinidae > Calephelis > Calephelis nemesis. The sequence continues at coordinate 22,779 of NJDD01011511.1, forward strand.
ATCCGTCTGGTTTGCCTTCCAATATTATAAAAAAAAAGAAAATATATATAAATTAAATTGCCATACCCAAGTACGTAAAGGGTCAATGATATATTTTCTAAATGAATTCTCACAAAAACATTTGGATTAAGTAGATAATATTACACAT
>NJDD01011516.1:4425-22727 GCA_002245505.1 Calephelis nemesis
ATATTTATTTATTATTTAAAATATTGAACCCAAACAGACATATTTCCTAATATTAATAGATACATGAAATAATAAACACGAACGATCACTGGGGATAGTTTAACTAAAATACTGCGCGGAAAGACCGTTGGCCGACCATACCTAAACTGCAAAAATGCCACTCCGGACTCCCCGACATTAGTTCAAGCCCTAACATGGTATATATACTTGTGTAAAGAACATACATGTCTAAACGTGTCTAAACCTTGGTGTTAAATAAATATTTATTTTTGTCTCCGTAAGCGTAAGGCTATTTATTTTACGGTCTCAGAGTATTTGGAAGATGAACATGCTTGGGAATAGAGATTTTAATTTTTTTTGTACCTTTTATTTAAGTTAAAATCAGATTGTAATTAGTAATTTTAATCTAGATTATATTGTAAATATTATTATTGAAAAAAAGACAAGCCCGCTGAGTTTCTTTCGCCGGATCTTCTCAGTGTGAGGCCGCGATTCCGATCCGGTGGTAGTTTAAAAAATGTCGACGCGCACAAATACTACTTGTATGGTTCATGTGAATAAAGATTATTCTGATTCTGATTCTGATTCTGTACCTATAAACTTATTTTATTTATATATATTAAAAATCTAGAAGTAAGATTTGTAAGTGTAATAACACAAAACGTAAAACCAATAATTTGCATAATTCTCTACTATATCAAACCGCGTGGACCTGACGCGTCCTGAGACATCTATTTGTTTTGATATATTGATTAAGATATTTGTTTTTTTCCAGCAAAACCAAGTATTATTAATAGATTAACACATGGTGCACTGAAAGCTGTTATTGGAGATGTGATGTTAAAGATACCATGTGAAGTGATTGGAAACCCCAAACCTACGATAACGTGGACTTCAAACGGCTTAGCAATTGCAAAAGGTTACATTTGTTTTTTATATAATTACTAGGCAAATAGGCTGATAGCAACAGAACAGAGATGCATCTATAATAATACTGCTCTGTCAAGAAAGTATCGGGAAAGATCAGCAATACATAAACTGGTCCGTTAAAATGAAACGAATCGCCCACCACTCAATCCAATCCAATCCAATCGCGGACCACTGTCCAGCGTTGCACTTGACTTCTTGAGTTCCCGGGTTCGATAGCTCCGGTTCGGACAACAAAAACGCTTTTCTAATAAAAATAACATTGCCTGGGATTGGGTATGTGCTCGGTTGGCGATAGTTGCCCCTTGCTATATAAAACATTGTAGAACTTAATGTCTTTGTCTAGTCGTGAGTGCCCTAGTTGTGCCACTGCCTACCTCATCGGCGTGCAGATACTTTTTTCAAACAAGCCAAGTGACAACATGTTTTATACCCAAGTGGTTCGTTAAAATGATACGGATCTACTCATGAGATTTGTGAGTGAGTTTTCTTTACTTTTAGGATGTTAACTTCAATTTCAGACGTTGGTGGAATACCCTTACAACATTTTCATAGACTCTGAGTACTAAATTCCATTAGCGATACAAAATTTAAGACTGACTCTTTGTTCAATGTTTTTGTCTATTACGAAATTCGCAATACACACTTAATATCATATAACTAAAAACAGCACTGTATTTGATATAAATAACGGATGCGACTCCAACTCTCCGTCAAAATGGAAAACAGTTGCGCCAATCTGAAAACGATAATAAAAATCAAATAATTATAATTTGGAACCATAAACAAATTAGGTATCCATTCCCGATACTTTTTAGACTGAAAGTACGAGTATATGGTAATTACAGGCAGCTATTGTGTTAAACAATTAGGAGAGCAATCGTTTTATTTACTTTCTTATTCCATAAAAAAGCAATCTCAAAAAACACGTCATCAATAAACATCAACAATTGTATGCTCCTACTTAAATTCGTTCAAGATCTGATGAGATGAGATGAGTCGGTGTGCGCAACACCCACCACATAAATTTGTTGCTAACTCTACGATTGAATTATTTTTGCCGCCACAGCATTAGTGCTAGCAATAGATATGTTCTAGACTGGACAGCTTAGTAACCAGCTGTTACATAACTTACGCTAGAAGCATAAGATCTCAACCTCAGGTTGGCAATGCATAATAGATTTATGTATTTATTAACACAAAGATATCGGTGTTCTTATTTACTACCATAACACACAGTTGTCATAAGACGCATAATAATGTGATAAGCTAAAATAATATATGTGTGTGTGTGTGTGTGTGTGTGCATGGACGCGCGCAAGCGAGCGTACGTATGTACGAACGTGCTGTCGTGTGCGTGCGCGTACACATGCGTGTTCGTGTGTGCATATTCATTGTGCATTAGGAAAACAATAAAACCTTATTGTCATTTTCAATATTTAGAATCGTCGGGATCCTATATTGATGATTACGGAACATTATACTTAAGGAATATAGACAAACCACTTACAGAATATTATACTTGCCAAGCAGATAATAATGTTGGAAAGGACCATTATACTTATGAAGTAAAAGTATTGCGTGAGTATTTGTTATGAAATATTTTTTTATTAAAGTGTCCATACTAGGGGCCCGGGGCCTAGGGATGCAGGAGTTCAGGAAGAGTTCAGGTAGAGTATTAGACTAAGAGTTGGTCAAGAAGGCTCACTTCCAAGTATGGGCTTGAAGGTGTCTTTGCCACTTTGAAAGCTATATAAACCTATATGTTGTAATCTATTTTATTAAAGTGATTTATTTGGTCTGTGTGTCGCATGTTGCGTGACGGTGACGTCAGAGCAGCCGAGGCCAATATGGCGGCGTCTATAGTTTATAGTTCTAGATCAGGATTGAATTTTGCCGTGGTTGCATTAAACCACACAACCCTTTTTTAATACAATTTAATTGCCTTCTAAGCATTATTTGTTAGTTTTTCGTGTTAATTGTAAAAACATTGTTTTAGACATATAAGTATTCTAACTCCATAGATCACACGTGAAAATATGTTTATTTGGCCTAAACAAAAGAAAACTGTATTTTTTTAATAGATAGGTACAATTCAACATTTTTTTCCAAAAAACTAGGATGTGCTTAATTGTATACTCCACATATAATGTACCTATAGTGTAATATGTATTGCATACATGCAAAAAGAATTCCATATTATGGTAAGCATTAAGATGTATATTTGATATTTTTCCATCGTCGGCGTTTGGTAAAACTTTAAGTTTGGTAGGCTATTTATAAAATAATAAAGTATAAGTGATACGTAAAATAGTACAAGTGTTGATAGAAGAAGGCGTTACTTTGCGGAAATCCATACTTAAATCTAAATAAAATTATTTAATTTGCAAATTTTCCGCTAAAAAATGTGTATACGTATTATGGAGTAACAAAACAGACAAAATAGTGCGCTAAGAATGAATTGGACTTACCGGAAGCTAAAACTCCCAAATATATCCAGCTCCACACAATACACACCACTAAACTGTTTAATTAGCACCAACAATACACATACTACTACAAACTCAACGTACGTTTCGCTTCGTAACCGAAGCATCATCAGGAGAAATCGACTGCACTCCACGAAGGTCGAGCAGACCTTGAGAGCAAGAGCAATGTATCTGCTCGACCTTCGTGGAGTGCAGTCGATTTCTCCTGATGATGCTTCGGTTACGAAGCGAAACGTACGTTGAGTTTGTAGTAGTATGTGTATTGTTGGTGCTAATTAAACAGTTTAGTGGTGTGTATTGTGTGGAGCTGGATATATTTGGGAGTTTTAGCTTCCGGTAAGTCCAATTCATTCTTAGCGCACTATTTTGTCTGTTTTGTTACTCCATAATACGTATACACATTTTTTAGCGGAAAATTTGCAAATTAAATAATTTTATTTAGATTTAGTACAAGTGTTTCTTCATTTGAAAATATGAATTAAGAAGTAAGTTTACTTATTTGCTTTTAAAATCCATGTAAAAACATTCGTTTGCCTACATGACACATTTTACATGATGAAAAAATTTTTTTTATAATATTGGAAGGCAAACAAGCAGACGGATTTCCTGATGGTAAGAAATTCACGCCGCCTAGAGACATCAAAGGTGGTAATGGTGCGTTGCCAACGTGAGGGATGTTAGGCCTCGAGCAAAAGTAAATTTACCGGCTACCTTACCCTCCAAAACGGAACACGTCATGTCGTTATGGCGGCAGAAATAGGTAAGACGGTTGTACCAATNNCCTATGCTCGCCTTTTACGAGCTGCCTGGCAGGAAGGCAGATGGTCTATTCTGCAAAGGAGCCCGGATCAACACGGGGAAAAATGAATGATTTTAAGAACTAACCGTTAATTTATAATAATTAATTTGTTTTCTTTTCCTTGTTTTTTCTAGCATCTCCAGAAGTAATGGAACCAGTATTCACAATACTATTAAACGAGGGAGAATCCTGTGACATGAAATGCGATCTATCATACGAGCAAGGAGATAGAATAAATTGGTTCAAAGTAAGCAAACATGTATTGTTACTTGTTCAGTCTGCTTTATATAAGAGGTCCATTTTAACAGTCTAATTAGTCAAGTGGTTAATGCAACCGCCTAATTCATCTGATAAGTACTCGTAAGTAAGTAAGCAATCCCACTGACTATCCGCGCGACTCAGGTTATATTCGGACAGCGGCAAGTCTTTGCGTGATGAATATGTTTAATTCAGTCTAACGGTCGCGCTCAGAGACGTCAATTAACATTTAATCTATAATTAAAAGATTATTTATGTCTCTGAGTCCGGCCATATGTGTTTATTAAGTCGATTAAGGCGCATCGCAGCGCAATAATCTAGCTAAATCACTTTCGTGTATATTGTATGGAGCAACGCACACCATGCGTGTCCGTATCGTGGTGGACTTCCGCGCGATACCCCACGGGCATTTGCCTAACTGGCCTAAAAAGGAGAGAAAAAAAAGGAATAAGTTCTAGAACTCTGAGCTGTGCAATGCCACATTAAGAGAAAAGCAAACTTACAGTAAGAGACAATCACCGTAGATGTTACAGGTACGTCGATGTCACGTGACCGGAATGTTATGCCTCTAGTGTCAGTCTACCAACTACCTTACACTCTAGAGATAGACATGACACGGTCATTACGCAGGCTGGAATAGGTAAGGCATTGGGTCCCACCCAAGTTGCTGCACGTACACTATCGTACTACATGCGTATATCGTATTACCCATTGTTGGTAATGAATCATGTGAACTAGGTTTGTCTGTTATGAACTGCCTGATGAGGCAGATGTTCTTTTCTATACTAAAAATCTGGACTAACATGAGAAAAAATTAGAATATACTACTTTATTTAAAAAATGTGAAGGAATGTACTTGTACCTTGTAAAACCGATTTTGCTTGGGATTTTCTGCAAACTTTAAACCAGTTTTTTATACGAGTAAGTGTACATACAAAATATATGTAATAGCACTCACTACTAAAGCAATTTTACTGTGCACTGTATGATGTGCACGCACAGCACGTCTAATCGGTTAGCCTGTTGAACGCCAACTTTGACACCAACTGATGAGTCACACAGATGAGTCTGTTTAATGGGTTGTGGCACAAGACATACCTGCACTGACTGCTCGCTGGGCACGTCCATTTAATGAAATCCCCGCTTATGCTCGCCACATTTATTCGAATTTCCTTTACGGAATCCTGTTTCGAGTTTTCAAAACAAAATTAGCACACACTTGGGATGTGACTTGCCTGGGGAAAAACCGATTTTTTATTAATCGATTTCTATTTTTACTAAATATATATTACAATGAAACAACTCAATAATTCAAACCTAAGGCAGTTGCACCATTGTTTTTTATTGCGAAGTAAGATCTCCAAACTATTTTGGTCGTTTATGAGACATTTTTTACTACAAATCATAAACCGCAAACTCACTCGCACACTTACTCAACGTTTATTTACGCAAAAATTATTGAAAACAGAGTTTCAAGTTTAGAAAGAAACTTTTAAAACCACTGTCAGAGTTTTTGAATGTTGCCAAAATATGTTTGTTAAGTATTAGATGGCGTCGCAAGTAATGTTCGTACTTCTATTATAGATTTGAGAGTAGTATAGAGAAATAAATAACCTATGTAGTATGTCAAAGCTGCGGTTATTAAAAAAAATCGAAAGTATCATGTGAAATAACGAAACAAAAAATCGATTATTTTTGGTCAATAAATCGATTTATAAAAATCGACTAATTTAAAAAAATAATTGATTATTTTTTCACATCCCTAGCACACATAAGATTTTTTTCAATTCTTAATCCGATTGAACGTCGGTAACGAATACACATTTAAGATAAAGAAAATCGCTATTACTGAGTCACCCAAGGGAGTTTTGGCGCCATCGAGAGAAAAGACGGTCGAAGTTTTTTCATAATTATTGAATTTAGTGTTAATAATGAGTGAAATTAGTCAATTTTGGTGGCATTTTGTACAATTTTGTTCAGTGAAAGAGGCCAAATGAAGCATTAAAAAATTAGGGTATCATGTATTTCCTCGTTGCCGTCAAATCTCATTACAGAGCTTGTGTAATGAGCCACCGCTTTACTCAAGAGCCTGACATGAGTTCCTGACGACTTATGACTGATGACTAATCATAATTAAATGCAATTGATATAAAATTCGATGCAAATTTCTACTTGACTAATGGCTAAATACTAACGTGAAAGCCAAAACCTAAAGAAAGAAAAGAGTCACCCAAAAATATTTTAGAGTAATAACCTACTACTATTTTTTACACCTATGTAGAAAATTTGTATTTCTAACTGCTAGAAATCCTATTTGGTTATCTAACTGTAGTGTTAAAAACGATATTTTGTTTATTCAAGGATGGACAATTCTTGAAAACTGGTAGGCTACGGTTAGAAGATGTGAAGATAACGGACAGCGGGGTATACTCGTGTCGTGAGACTACACCTGACGCGTCTCTCAACTTCCACACTAGGGTCAGGGTTGGCATCGCACCTGTGTTTTCGAGTGAAGAGGACAGTTATATTGAATACAAAGCAGGAGAAGTAGCTATACTAGAATGCAGAGCTATTGGAGTACCGAATCCTAAAGTAAGTGTACAAATTTAAAAGAAATAAAAAATTTCGACCCAGACAGGATTTGAACCTGTAACCTTTCGTCTCAAGCCGACGAATGCTCTAACCAATTGAGCTACTTTATACTTTAGGTTAGAAAGGAATTAAAAACTTCGCCACGGAACTTGAATCCTCAGTAGCTCAATTGGTTAGAGCATTCGTAGGCTTGAGACGAAAGGCTGTTCAAATCCTGTCTGGGGCGAAATTTTTTCTTTCTTTAAAATTTATACAATATTATCCCAAGCACAGGGCAAGTGTTAATGTACAAAAGCATTTTTTTCATCAATAACGCCGTGGCAGGACTAGGTACATAGTAAAGTTTTGTGACAATTAACAGGTTTTAATACCACCGCATAATGAATTCCTGTTTTCGTATCGCTTAGTTTGTTTGCTTTTTGTTGAGGAGTAAATTACCTGAAGCGAAAAGATCACTTTACTCATAATATTAGTGATTGATTTTAAGTGTTCCCTACCCCAGCACGCAAGCAAGCAAGCGAGGTAGCCATTCAATTTGTGCACATTTCTTAATATATCGTCCTTAAATTAGTAATACTTTAGAGTTAACTCTCCCACGAATACTTGTTAAGAAATCGTAGTCAATCAGATGTATAATAAGAAATCATGAGTACAGCCTCAAGGCATATATTTATATATTGTACGTTACGATCGTTATAACGGTGAAATGAACATTCCCACTTTTGCTTATTTGGTATTAATAGAAGCGCATGAAACCAACCAAACCAAGTCAAAGCTCGGTGAAGTTGCACAAAATCGCGAGATGAGCAACAATTTAGTCATTCATAAAAAAAAAAAAACAAACCAAGACTATAACACAACATACAGTATAACAATTATTGTTGTTCCAGGTCGCATGGACCCTCGATGGACGAAGCATCAATATTTTCACACTAACTTACAAATTCACTATGACGGTATCAAACATTGCTACTTATAGATGCAATGTTAGCAACGAATGGGGTTTTATTATTCGTTCATTCAAGATTGTATCACAAGGTTTGTTCATGCATTGTTTATATTTTATTTTGCCTGTGTGAGCTACATTTTTTTGGTTCTCATGAAATATTGTATTTTTCTAACGCGTAAGAGCATTTACCTGTAATTTTATTTGTTTTGATTCTCACTTATTGTATTAAAAAGAAAAAAAAAATAACCGTAAAAGATAAAATTATTTTCATAACGACTCCAAAAGGGAAGTTTTAAATTCGATTATATGTGTTTGTATGTTTGTTACGAGATTACTGGGCCAATAACGAACAGTTTGCATTGTTCTTTTTTTAAAATGGTAGGTCATGATACCAAAGCTCGAAGTAATCCTATATAAATTGAATATAATATAACGCTATCAAACTGCGACATAGTAAAGAACTCGATTTTTTATATTTTCAATGTGCTTAAATGATTGTTATATTTATTCTTCTATATCGACAACGTGATAAATATTTTGGGATTTTCAGTAACGGACAACTGCAGTTTATTTTCAATATTTTTATAAAGTGTGATTAACAATAAGATGTCTGTACTTCCGGGTCTGGGTGCTTATTAAATTTATTCTGGTATCTATTTAAGTATCTATATGTAATAATATCATTGACTAGAACCCAAAACACAAGCATATAATTTGCTTACTTTGTGGTTAGTTTCAATTTGTGTAACTTGTCCCAGGATAAAAAAAGTCACTACACACCCTAATTTACATTAATTAAATTCAAATACATAATGATATTTCTTAATTTGTTTTCAGCATGTCTACTAAACATTCAGACTGATTTAAATGAATATCAACCTCTCATTCTGTCCGCAGAGCAAAGATTGCACAATTTTGAGAAAATTGATAATTTTATTAAAATCCCAAAACACAAATACATTTTTTTAGCTTGTCCAGGTACTCATTTCTCAAATCCTGGACTAGAAACTACTGATTCAGTGAAAGTTTCATGTGTCGAAAAGTCGCTACTTAAAATTAGAAATACAAAAGAAGAAGTAGAATTCTCTAAATTCAGATGTCAAAATCAGATACAACCAACTGTTGAATCCACAGGTGAAAAATGTGGCCGAGGCCTTACTCAGTTCTACAATGTTGGATTTCACGTCGGAACAGGATTTTTGGGAATCTATGATGTTTGCTATGACAAACGAAATAATATACCTATATTTACAAAATATAGTATCGATAAAAACATTGCCGATGCAGATGTAAAAGTTAAACCAAAATACGCAAACCGTGTAATTGATTTAGAAGACATGTATGACGACTTAAAGCAAAAAATTCACCTGTCTTCTTTATCGGGAAAGCCATTTCACGTGGTCGGGTGCTGTTTTCGTAAAAGGCAATTGATAAATGCTCGGGATATTGAGATAGGTCCATCTCAAGTAGGGACTTATAACTATATGAATGTAGCTCCTCAGTGGAGTACATGTACAAAGGTGATATTAATTACTTTTTTTTTAATTTCGTTATTTTTTTCTTTTACATTTCAAATTTTTTTAGGTGTACTATAGCTTTTAAATTTATTTAAATGTAATGTTGTAGAATTGGGAAGAAATTGAACAAGAAATCCGTGATTTAACCAAGGCATTCAACTATAAATTAGTCGTTTGGGGTGGAGTATCACAATATTTAGCGTTGCCAGGTGGCACGGATAAAGTATTCCTAAGTGACAAATTGAATCGTCGACAAACTGTTCCGAAGTTTATATGGAAGGTAAGTCACTCACATGGGAATTGCATAAAACTATGAATTTTTATATGTTATATATCAAACATATTAAGGATGCACTCGACGTTTGTTTCGGTTCGATACGGAATAGAAATGAACCTAGATGCTATGAAGCATACTCTTACTAAAGGAGCATACGCTAAGATCAGCCCGACATATTACACTATTTCCAATTCTTCATTTTATAGATTGACGCCCATGTAATTTTGTGTTGTTTACGTTAAAATACCAAACAATTAATACTGTACTCCATAGAAGGTAGGGATGATACACATAATGAATGCTAAATGAGCTATAACAATAAATTTATTTTAATCAAAATCTGATGAATTGTTACTCGATGAGCTCTTCCTAACATTAATTCTAAGCTTCTATTCTTGAGTATATTATCGAAACCCACATGGATTTCCCAATTCGAAGCTATAATGGTGCCGGTTTTTTTCACAACTTTTTCCCAGTTTTTGGCAGTTACTTCCGCACAAGCAATATCTAAATATCTGGCGCGCTGAATAGTTATCTCAGCCGTAACCGTCCGCGGACGGCATGTGCACATTTTTTAGATTCCACTGCAAGCCGGCTAATAATATGTTTCCTGCTTTAGTACTTCATTTTCCCATAAATAAGTTATCGTTTATTCAATCACGCTTTACGTTATTTTGTGTTGTCGAAGCTACGTACCTTTTATTCAATTACAAAAACATCAAAATCTAAAAAAGATAAGAACTTAAAATGTCACTTTGAAGACGCCTGTTTTCTTTGTCTTCTGATATTATAAGAGGCGATGCGAAAAACATAGTGGAACTTTCCAATCCGACAACAGCCTTATTATGAGCACAGTACAAATACTTAAACATACGCAGCAACGACGCCCCAAGGGATTGACGCAATGCTACATACGGTCCCATTGGGGATGACCCTTGTTTGCATTTTACAAGCCGCCAGGCAGGAACAAAGGGGACTAGACCAATACGTGAAAAATTATCTTCGAAGACTGTCGGTAAAAATTTATAGTTTTTATATTTTGTAAATTATTTGTGTAAGCATAAATATTTTATTGTTTCGATTACGGTACTGTTCTATCTGTTTCGAATTGTGTTAATAGCACGTAAATTAAGGTTTTACGTAGATGTGATCTATCATCTAGGTTTTAACTTACTAAATTACAAGACACATTAAAGTATTTGAGCAGGTAGTGTAACAACGCACTGAGATAAGTTGGCTACATAAACGTTGTCTTATTTGGCGGGGCGCATGCAAAGAGCGAGGACATACCTAATATGCGCTTTGTGGATGAAAAATACATTAACGATACCAATATTATCGAGCTAGTCAAATGAGAAGGCACAGAAGTTTCTACATATAAAATGTAAATATAATTATTACATCTCAACAAGATGGATAGCTCTGCTGTCAAATATTATTAGTATGTATTAGGTATTTTATTTGACTCCTAAATATCAATTTAAAATATTCTATAATAGTAATGCAAATGTAAAGAGGCATGATAGATACTTTATTTAAATTATTCAGATGCTCTTGCAAAACTGATATCTTCAAACATCTACCTGTGTTAATAATATTTAAAAAATGAACCGATAAAATATGACGTATGATCAAACGAACTTCCAAATGAAGTCTGATAATATAATTATTTTATGAATTGCTTCATTCGAAGATATTAGAACCCTCCCATCTCTAGGAACGTTGTGCCTGTTGTGTGTTAAGTTATCAATTACCTGCTGTTATTTTCTGTATTTTTTTTGTGTCGTTGTTTTACTATAATGCGTCATGTTTTACATAAAAAAGTGGCACTGGGGCCTGGACAAATTTCAAAAGTTGATCTAAAGTAAGAAAATTATATTATTATGTTATTGGTTCTAAACAGGGATACTAATACAAGTATATCTTGTATCGTTACAATTTGGTTAGTATATACTCGTATATTTTTCCCCGTGTTGATTCGGGTCCTTTGTGTGAAATAGGCTTACCTCGACCACGTGAAACTTATGTCTAAGGTTTATTTTAAATCGTATTAAGTCCTAGTTATTTTGCTTAAGAATGTTTAGAGAAGCATAATGTTGATATTTCCCCGTGTTGGTCGGCTTCTTCCGTGTAGACTAAAACATTTGCCGTCCTGCCTGCCTCCTAGCAACCCTCAAGACCACTATAGGTAGAGTGCTGTGACGAAAGTCTACTAGGCCTATGTCTGGAGCAAACCAGGCGGCTTTAGGTTTAAAGTTTTGTACCGCTGGCAATCAGTGCAAGTCTTCAGATAATTGGCATCATAGCGTCTCATACCAATAAATTAAAACTGTTGAGATATGCGATGTATAGTTCGCGGATTACCTCCATGAGCGGCAGTGGGTAAATAATGACATTCATACGTTACCACACAAGAACCACACATACAAGCTCTCCGGCGCAACGAGCTCGGGTACCTCAGAATCAGAATCTTCTACATACCTGTATAAAACTCCTTGATTAAAGATATAGCCCCTCTCAGACCATCGATGTACCTACTGACAGTTCATTACTTTCTAAGTTATTTAGAATTTTACCAACCTCTGGGTTCAGATAGCTGAGCTTCACGAGTCGTCTAAACCACCCACCGTAGAACATCTACGGCCACAGGACAGATTCCTATATCCGACTTCGTATCTTCTGTGTCAGGACGTCTAAGGGTATTAGGAAGTACATTGGCCTTACCAGGAGTATATTCTGTATGTAAGTTGAAGGATTGTAAAAAGTGAAAAGGCGGCTAACAATGACTACAGCTGGTCACTAGACATCACTACAGCTGGTGCTCCAGGTATTGAAAACTCGACTTCCTCGTCCGAGCCGGTATCCACGTCACTATCGTCTTTGTTTTTACGCATAGGGCGCGGCATAGTTCGTATATGTTAAACACTTGTATACACTACATGAAAAGAGTTGAAATGGATTTAAACATATACGGAAACTACTTTCGGGCCTGTACGTTGGTAGCCAATATAGTATTATGGTTAATTATACAACTTAGACACATGGGCGAGCATACAAAAAACAATATCTACCCTACAAGTCAAGCGGATAACAACTGACCGCGTCTTGGCGACGCGGGAGGAAGGGAAGCGCAGCACAGGATTGTTACTTCCGCGCCAGAGTACGTACTACTTATATGAATTGAGTTACAACGTTTTATTTTCAGATAAAATGTTTTCATTACGTATTTCATTTGAGAGCGTGGTCGGTACATTATAGATAATCAGCAATATTAAACTTAAATAAACTCCAGTAGTAGTTTGTAATTTCATGGTATCTACCGATTTACAATTACATACAGTAGGTATAAACATTGTCATATCTTGACATTTAAATCAGTCCAATTGGTATTTGAAATAAGAAAACAGACTTTGGAAGACCATGTAGTCAATCAGAAGCAAAATTTTAAAAAGGGCTTAAATAGCAAAAATCCGTTCCACTTCAGAACTTAACAAAGATGATTTAAAATTATAAATCATCTTTGGGTTAAGTTCGAAGTGTAATTAGGCTATAGACAAAACCAAAAAAAAATTAAAGTAAAGCAAAAGTTGTGATATGGAGCCATGTAGTTCTGTAGAGCGAGATAGAAACTAACTTATTCATGATGAAATGAAATATTTTAGAACTATAAAAGGACGAAGGAGATCGCACCTAGTATATAATAAGACTCGAACTTTACAAGGCAAGTTCCCAATTACGTACAATTCAGAAAGCATAGTACTAATTGCCATTAAAGTATGAAAAACTATATTATATGAAGCTAGTAATAATTTAAATTAAGGAATCATCTAAATCCATTCATAGTAATAATATCAGAAGCTCCATCTTTTGTAAGTTCATTTAAATAACGTTTATGTGTTACAGGTTGTCCAGAATTGGGAACTTCAAGAATCTTTAGCCATTATACAGATAAATATTCCTGATTTAACAGAATCAGAAGTTCCTGAAAACGTGCTCTGTGAAAATATTTGTGACCAAATTGAATGGATGAAGAATGTTCAATGGTGGAATATTACAAGAGGCTACACTTATTGCTGCAATACTTTTGAATTTGAAAATAAATTTAATTATGGTTATCTTTTTGGTGGACATTATAAAATTTTTAAAGGTATACCAAAGAATACATGAATTTTGACAATGTTTCTATTTTTATTTTCAATAGAGTTGTTGTAACCTTACCATCTACCCGAGCAAAAAATGTATAACCAAATTTACAATATACGTAACACGACCTGTCCTAATGTTCAACGACAAACTCACACCAGGAAGTGGTCACGGCAGGAGCGAAAATAAAAAAAAGTTTAACTATTTTACGAAAAAAAAGTTATGAGAACTTATTAAGCTAAGCTATTCTCACAAAGCTAGATAGGCACAAAGCAAAGCTACAAGTAGTCCAGAATAGGTTCATGCGTTGTCCGTGGTATTTACGCGCTGTGGATCTAGATCGTGGCCTAGATTTACCCACAATAGCGCAGGCATTGCAAAGAGCAATCAAAACGTTACTTTAAAATAACGGCTGCCCACCCAAACCTGGTACTAGCACCTGCGTGTTACTACAAACTGGCAGTAAACGTGCCCACCAAACTCAGGAGACCCTGTCACTTCCTATCGGATCCTCCAGATCCAATAACCGCGGCTAACGTATGCCTCCCTCACAATCCAAACAACACTAACTCACAGGACACTACACTACACCGTCGCCGCCNCCGAGTGACGAGCCGCCAATATTCCTCCATCAAGTCCACCCAGTAACCAAAACGTAGAAGGTACGGTCTCCTGGGAGACAGCCCTTGTTGCTGACGTTGTAGGGAACAGTCCAATCCATCTAAATAATGATGTCTCGAGCGGTGCACTCTTTTCGGCAGACAAGGCCTGGTGAAATTGTAAAAACCGCGAGGTTGGCAACACAATAACTATTAAAAAACTAGATAGGCGATACGGGCGACTCACGTTCTACACAGGAGCTTTCCGGACATGGATGTTTCCGAAAGTAACTGCAAAATCGTCCACCCTGAGGGCTCCGCTCCTAAAGGTCTCGAGGAGGTGCACGCGATTTTCTACAAAATTAAATTTATTTTTAAAGGCCTAACTTTTTATAGCAATGATGAGCTCGGCTAGGAAGTACCAATACGTTAGGTGTATATTTCGGGTACTTCTCATAATTGATTTGGAGTGGCGTACATATAGAGTATACACACAGAGAGTTTCAGTATCATTGCGATATTGGAATGCCAGGTAAAATAATAATAAATTCTTATTTAAAAGCTGATCACAAAGCTAATAAAAAAATGAATTTATTCAGTGCCTTATAAAATATTAAGAGCAAAAGGTTTATTGTATGTAATGTTCAAATGTTTTTTTTTTGTAAGATCAGAAAGTAAATGTATAGTTAGGTGATGTGGCAATAGTACATAATATCGTCTATAGCGGTGGTGGGCAAACTACTGTCCGTGGGCCCTTGAGAGGTTTTAATTCATATATTTTTTTAGAAAAGATATGAACCTCCTTAAAAAAATAATGGTTAAATTTGAACAATTAAGATACTGAATCGATACTTCAAACATCTACATATATTGCGTATTTCATATGTTAAGACTTCATAAATAGATTTTATTTTAATAAAGGATTGTAAAATAAAAAAAAATGTCTTATGTTATCTTTATACAACATTTTATAATCGTAATATTTACTGCTATTTTTAGGTGTTTTATTAAACCGCCTCAAGATTAATTGTAATTTACTGGCCCGCCACTAGATTTTTTTTAACTTACCGGCCCGCGGTCAAAAGAATTTGCCCACCCCTGGTCTTATAGCCTGAAAGCCACCAGAGGCGAGCACTTACTATTATTATTTATTATTATTTAATCCTTTATTGCACTAAAATAAATGTACAAAGGCAATCTTAATGCCAAAGAAGCATTTTCTCCCAGTTTACAAAGGGTTAATGGTGACAAAAACACACATGGGGTAGTGCACAAAAATTTGACAACAGAAAAAAACACATTTTACGAAAACATAAAAATGATTACAGTTAATAAAAAACTGTTAGGATTCTAAATTTACGAAAGAAACTAAAATAGAATACATAAGGCAGTTCTAATAATAATAACAGTGATAGGTCTACATACTTAATTACCTACATATACGCATTGTAAAACTATATTAATACAACAAAGATTTTATAACAATGTACGAGTAGACATAATATAACATAGTAGATAATAAAAAATAAAATAAACTAAAGATAGGACTAACTCTATAGCAATATATACTTTAACACATAAACATATATAAATTATTTAATTATAAAACCAAAATCCAAATAAATAAGTAAGTATGAGTATCGGAAATCAAAAGGTTTCAGAATTTTGGGTTTTTATGAAATGTTTATGAACACGTGACTTAAATATAGGGAGAGAGTTAGACTCACGTATATCAACTAGAAGAGCATTCCATAGCCGAGTCACTGTCACTGTAAAGGATTCAGAGTAAGATATGGACAGCAGTCATTAAAACAGTCTGATTATGTGGTCGCTGCGATCGGCCTTGCGATGCTAAAAATACAAAACGCTCGAGCAAAAGTAAGTTTACCGGCTACCTTAGTCTCCGAACCGGAACACGTCATGACGTTATGGCGGCAGGAATAGGTAAGGCGGTGGTACCAATCCGGGTGAGTCGCTGCGAAACTCTACCACCTAGGCAGATATCATGGTGTTAGTGACGGCAAGCCTATGCTCTCCTTTTACGAGCTGCCTGGCACAGGAAGGCAGATGGTCTATTCTACAAATAATATACGTTGAAAAGGCAAAAATGCATATGCGCATTTCGACGGAAGCGAATATTTAGCCACTTAAGCTGAGATCGGTACTGAGAAATATGATCAAACTTACGCAAACCAAAGATGTAACGAATGCATTAATTAATCGATCTAGCTTGTTTAGTAGCTCCTCAGTTACATCAGGATAGCAGATATCAACATAGACAGTTATTAGGCACAATAATGTGTTTTCAATTCTTATTTTAGCTTTCAGAGGGATGAAATTTTTGAGACGTTTAAAAAAAATATACGTGGAAGCAAAATCTTTTAATGGAAGTGATCAGGAATTTGGTCGTATGTAAGAATGGACATGCAACACACATTATTCTTGTAAATATTAAGTTTTTGGTTAAGCATATGTAGTTTCTCACTGTTTCTAAAATGTGACAAAACTAGGATTTGAAAGTTTGAAGGTTAGAAACAAATGATGATGTTTTTTTACAAATACAGCCAAGAATATGTATAAACAAGGTAATAATAATAATAATAAATAATAAATATCCCTGGACAAGTCACACAAATTGAATCTAACCCCAAAGTAAGCCAATTATATGCTTGTGTTATGGGTGTTAGTTAACGATTCTAATACATAGAAATACTTAAATAGATACAAGATTATATTTGACAAACACCCAGACCCGGAAATGCAGACATCTAAATGTTCATCACACAAATGGCAGCCCCCGTCGGGAATCGAATCAGAGCCTCGCGGTCGATCGATGTAGTTAGGCGTGTACGCTAGCCACTCGACCAACGAGGAGGTAAAGTTTATATTTTAACAGACTTATAAAGTGACTTGCATGAATGTAACTGGTTGAAACTAAATATCGCTCGTACACATTTCTTCTGAACTCTAAACATTCCAGTACTTTCCTACCGTCCGCCTCTCGAGACCACCTAGGTGAACCTAAAGCGCCGAAAAATTCTAGTTAATTCTATAGTTTTCAAAATATTTTTTTTGCGATAAATAGAAAGATCATATATAAGTTTTACAACAAAACTATTTTTATTTATTTTTTTTGCAATAATTCAAAAGTTAGTTAGTTGACATACAAAATAAAAATAAGTTTTTGAATCCAGTGCCGAAGACACGTCTACAGCTCCCGAACTACCCGAGTGTATGTGACGTCATAATGTTTTCATTATAATAATAATAATAAATAATACGAGGGTCAAACTGAAAGTTCTTAGAAAATCAAAAACTAAGCATTCTAGCAAGTTATTAGTTTTATTATAACTTTACAAAATAGCGTCCATTTACATCAATACATCGCTGCATTCGATGGAACCATTGAGAAAAGCACCTTGCCCACTCGGCCTTAGGGGTCTCTTCGACGGCGTTTTGAAACGCAGCCACTGCTTCTTCGGCGTCCATAAAATGTTTTCCTCGAAGTTTTTCTTTTATTTTCGGGAATAAATAAAAATCGCAGGGTGCGAGGTCGGGGCTATACGGCGCGTGACCCAGTAGTTCCACGTCTGTGGTCGCCAAATAGTAGATCGTTTGCCTTGCGGTGTGCGACGAGGCATTGTCGTGATGAAGGAGGATCCTGCTGCGAGGTCGTTTCTCTCGAACTTTTTCCAATACAAGTGGCAAACAGTTGTTAATGTACCACTCTGCATTAACCGTTTTCTGATCCT
>NJDD01011524.1:38536-48779 GCA_002245505.1 Calephelis nemesis
CAATCTAATAATCGTCGATAGATAATAACAGGTAACAAAGATTGAGGTTAAGGAAATACTACAAAATATTGTTACTAATATTTTTCTTTTCTTTATTTCTGCTTCTAAACCATGTCATATTACTTATATATAAACTTAAACTATAACAATTGTGTAATAATAAATTGAAAAAAATAATAATAATAAATTGAAAAAAAATATCATGTAGTTATTAACAACCTGACATCATTAACATAAGTAGGTACTTCAATGTTACTTAAAATACAAAACAGAAAATACAAAATACATAGAACATAAATAATTATTGATTATAGCCATATAATATTGTAGTCCCTAGTCATCTACATAGAAAAATAAATTAAAATTGATTTCATCAGAATTAAGTGCTACATTGGTGCTAAAGTTCTTCGACGACTCGCCAGGATTTATTAATAAGAATACCACCACCTTATCTATTATTTCAACCTTAGTAATCAGTGCTCGTCACTGTCGTGTTTTGGTCACGGTGTTCATCACTATAAAAATGTGTCTAAGCCTATTGTACAGCTGCGTTCGAGCTGTATCCATTTATCGATAATGACTTGTTTATCGAAAACTGACTCGACTTGTTTATGCAAAATGTAGAGAAATGTGGAGGTTTTAACGATTTACGACACTTTCCGCACGCCAGCAATGGCCCGAGCTTAGCATCTATTGTCAATTGCCTATTTAATATTAATGGTTATTATTACTAGACAAATTATACAATTCGATCCCGAATTAAGCAAATTATCTGCCTATGCTATGGGTGTGAGTTAACGACACTAACAAGTACATAGAAATACTTAAACAGATACTAGTATAAATAAATTTAATAAGCACTCAGAGCCGGAAATACAGATTCATCAAATATTTGCTCCGTTGGAAATCGTATGCGAACCTCGCTGTTGGCCGGTGGAGTTAGGCGTATATTTTAGCCCCTCAACCAACGAGGCGATCAAATGTCACACACTGCCAGAATCAAAATCATAAAAAAACTTTATTTACTTTGGCCATACAAATGTCAGTTACGTACGTTGATTTTGTAAACTACCACAGGATTGGAATCGCAGTAACACACTGACAAGATCCGGCGTAAGAAACTCATTGGGCTTGTCTTTCTAGTCTGACTTTCTTACCATCAGGAGACTCATGTGCTTCTTCGCTGATCTATCACATGAAAAAATGCTTGTTTGCGATTAGGTACATCGTCAATCAGGAACGGAATTTTTCTTTGTCATGCTTATGTATTCGAAGGTTGTTTCAAATTCATAAATTTAATCGAAACTATATAAATACGTATTCAGTAAAGCGTGTTCTTGCGTATACCTAGATCATATGGTTATAGACATTTATTTCTCATTTTCAAACATAATACGTTCAATTTCATCGAAACACCGTCACGAAAACGTCACGACATCGTCACCAAAACCGCCACAGCACGACATAGTCGCCACGTCATCAGACCATTACGACACCATCAATACACAGTCATGACATTGTCATCTCTATCACTGTCTAGACACCGTCACAATATCATCAGGAACCCATCACATCACAGTCTCAACTACATTACTCTTGATTATTACTCAAATTTGATATGTACACCAGGTACGGAAGAAGCAATTGTTCAAGAATTACTTTCTCATATTATTATAATTACGACTTCGTCTTCACCATCACGACATCATCACGGGACAGTGTCTCGACATTATCACGACACCGACACTACATTTACACTACCCGTTAATTTAATTGAATACTGTTATTTTTATATTTTTAAGTAGATTCAGTATAATTGATTGCTTTCTTGCGTTTCACGCAAAACCTACGTACAACAGACAATTAAAATAAAAACAGAATTTAAATGCTTAAATTAGGTCCTTTTACTTGATACCTCACAGGAAACAATTTTCCAAGACTTATTTTTCTAACCCCCAATTAGGTCGCCCTAGCACTGTGAACCCTTACTCGATATCACCTATATCAAATCCGTAGGACTTAAAAATTGTATTAGGCATATCTACCAAATTTCATTAAGATCGAATCAAACCTGCTGAAGCTATCGCCGAACACAGATACAAACGTACAAACATACAACTGCAAACCTATCGCTTCACTCGCTCGATTAATAACTTTATTCCAAAACAAACCATGTCTTCCAAACCATCTGGAAAAACAGTAAATATACAAAAAAATAATATTAAAGTTAGTAACCCTATGACAGTACTCTGAGACGGCGCTCACCCTGTCTAGTTTTCATCACACTTTATGTACTTATGCGATAAAAAGGCAAATATCATAAAAAAAGTTAAGTACAAAAACCAATTAGACAAATTAGAATTTGAATATTTAAAAAAAATACGGTAGCAGACTAATGAAAGAATGGTACAATAAATATATTACTGTAATAGAAAGTGAATTATTAAAAATACTAAGAATTTCTGGACATATTATTCGGTTCATCGATTCCAAGCACTGACACACACAAAACATGACCCCGTTTGAGTCGATGTTGCACAAGGTCATGTACACTCACAGATTTATGACGAAATGGTCAACTAACACAAATTTGGTACTATTTACATCTGACATGAAAGAAGCAATGGACCAAAACACTCAAGTAAAAGTTATTTACACCGCCGATTTCTCGAAGAAATTTGACAAGGTACATCACAATATCCTTGTTAACAAGTTACGTGTCTTAGAAACAACAGATATTCAGCTTGAATGGTGTAAATCATACCTTGAAATGCGCTCATCTATAGTAGTTGTTCGTGGCAAGCAGTCACGACCTTTTACTGCATCGTCTGGTTTACCTCAAGGCTCTTACCATTTAATACATTTTAAAAATGTATTCAACTTAAGAATATTAAGAAGACATGAATGCTTGGGATTAATTGCTCCTCATACCAATCTCTACAAATTGTTAATTAGGTTTACAAGAAAAAAGACAAGCTCGCTGAGTTTCTGTCGCCGGATCTTCTCAGTGAGTGAAATCTAAAAACTATTCTTGATTAATTAAAATTAATTATTTAATTTGAATGTATACTTGGGCCGTTGTTCTTTACCATCTCTATTAATGAGATAGCGGATGTTGTAAAGCACAGCCAAGTGTATATTTTTGAAGACGACCTTAAATTACTCAAAGTGATTTCAAATATCGCTGTACACGTATAACATGTACGAGAGGTGTACCAATAATAGAATGCTTTTGAACACTCCATAGCTACTACAGAACTACATAAGATAACTACTATACGCGATCTTAGAATTCTGAAGCAATTTTAGGTTTAGCGCTTTAGGTTTTATCTCAAGGTATACAAATGATTTTAAAAGATCAGCAGCTGTCATTCGTCTCTTTACTAGCAATGTCTAAAGTAGACTTGAATATAATAACACTGTACGGTGTCCTAAATATGTGACATACATAAACAGAATAGGAAGAGTCCAAAAGAAATTTGTATCTTGGCTTATCATTTCAAAGAACTTAAAGCAGTCAAAACATACAAACACAAATTAAAATATTTTAAACTTATCGAACCTATGCTGATTTATTGTTGTTGTACAAGTTAATAAATGGTGAGTACCAGCCTCTTCTGGACATAATAAATGTCATTCTTCAACAATTGATGTGTGATACAGATAATGATTATTGAATTTAGGAGTGTTATTCCCGTACAATCAAGCTACTGTGGAATTAGTTAATTTTCCACAGACGAAAATACTTAACTAGATTTCTTTGGTGTCTAAACTACATATTCATAATTATTAAACATTTCGTAATCTAGTGCATAGCTGAAAGTTTTTACATTTTTTGTCTATTTTTTTCACTTTAATAGTTTTCCTGTAAGACATACATAGAATACTGTAGAATACATAGACATAATTAAATAGATACAAATAAAAATTTAATGAATACCCAGACCCGGAAAAACAGACCGATGTACATCATACAAATGTCGGGAATCGAATCCGAACCTTGCGGTTCGTGGTGGCGTGTACGCTAGCCCCTCAACCGACGAGACGGTCTTTACTTAATACATTTACATTCATCTTCCCTGTGATCGGTGTTTATACTTAGCTCAGATGTCACCAAATTGTACTTATATCATCGTACGGCAGAACCTCTGACGGAAGCAGATATGTGATAGGTGTGGTACACGAGTGTGTGTGTGTGTCGACAGTTGTTCGCGGGCGCGGCGTTGGCGACGGGCGCGCGCCTCGGCTGGGACCCGACCNNNNTGCCGCTGCGGGAGCTGCTGCCGCTGGAGCACCGCGCGCTGGCCGCCGCGCTGCCAGCCGCCGCCGCCGCGCTGCTGCTGCTGGCTCACCTCGCCGTCACCGCGCTGCTCTGCCGCAGACCCACTCGAAAGAGAGTGCTTCTCATACTGGTCAACACTAACGCTTTATCTATACAACCATAAAATATTTAAACTACTCGTCATGTCGTTTGTCCGCGAATAACTCCTAAACTACTTAACCTACTTTAATCAAATTTGTTGAATCAGTTTGATCCAACTTTAAAGACATGATAGTTCAGGTACAGTTCACTTCAAAGTCGTAAAATTAATAAAATTTATTAATATGTGTGTTAAGAAGTTGTTACAGAGATATTTAACCAACGTATTGTACAACTTGTTACTTTTTCATTAGCTTCAAAATTGATTACTTACAGACAATTTTAAAAAGAAATTAATTTTAATCCATTCTACCGTACATGACACCGTTTCTAACCCAAGCCAGGATACACGTGTACCTAAATACAAATATCAATATGTATACATATACACGATACTGATATTAGGTATATTACAAAACATTTATGGACATCAGTTATTGGTAAGAATTTTCTAAATGTGTCATTTGACCAAATGTCCCCGTGTTGGTCCGGGCTCCTTTGCAGAATAGACCATCTGCCTTTCTTGCCAGGCAGCTCGTAAAAGGCGAGCATAGGCTTATCATCACTAGCACCGTGACATCTGACTAAGTGGTAGAGTTTTGAGTGCCAAGAATAAATTGTGTAAACTATTGTATTGTAACGATTTAACTATCCCTACTATCCTACTTCTCTACTAATATTATAAATGCGAAAGTAACTCTGTCTGTCTGTTACGCTTTCACGCCTAAACCAGTAAACCGATTTTAATGAAATTTGGTACAGAGATAGAATAGACCCTGAGAAACAACAAAGGCTACTTTTTATTGCAAAAAAGGGGAGAATGGGTAAAAAAGGGAATGAATGTTCATATTGAAATTCGTCATTTTTAAAGCTGTAACAGTGAAACTTTGTATTTGGACACTTAATGAGGAACGAAAAAATATAGACTACTTTTTATCATATCATATAATTTTTGTTGCCTGTGGCTTAGTACAGAACCGCGTTGCAACTCTTTCTCATCTACCACCTTACTTATTCCTGTATGTACCTTATTCCTGCCTCAAAAATTCCGATCTGACCCGAGCGCAGCATCAGGAAAATCTATGAAGTTGATATGTTATTTTTATTACAGTCTTTAGAATCCTGCTAATATTATAAATGCGAAAGTTTGTATGTTGGCTTATTAGTCCTTCACGCAAAAACTGCTTAACCGATTTCATGAAATTTGGCATACACATAGCTTGGATTAACATATAAGATAGTTTTTATCCCGAAAAATGTTTTTCTGTGGGACCATTAACCACGAGGGCAATGCCGCGGACAACAGCTAGTTGTTTAAGATTTTGTTGTTAGTTCGAGGTCTATAGACTATACTAAATTAGTTCTAATTCGAGCCGCAGCGCGATTGTGCGCTAGTGTCAATGTCAAGAGTAAGAATTGACGTAAATTCGAAACAAACTCGATTAATTTAGAACTCGAAGCTGTCGGGAGTAAGACAGCTGTTTCTCAAAAGTTTCCGCTGTGACCCGTGTAGGTACGGTTATTGAAACCAGTTGATTAAACTCAACAGAAATCTTGGTGGGCGGGGAGATTGTTTTGCCATTCCTTATCCTGACTGGCTAGGTCTGGAAAAGGTGGTAGTTTACGGCAAATGGGATTAAATATATTTACACTTTAAAATAATAAAAAAAATGAATATAATAAATCAATGTTTGAATATTAAAATACAAGCAATTTTTTTATAAATATTGAAATACTTGAACACCACATTGTACCACGTAATATGTTGGAATTCTTAAATTATTTTGTAACATCTTTTTGAGACACCTATTCCGTAAATAAACCATTTTAATTTATTGCAATACAAATACAACGCGTTACAAGAATCTTTGTATAGATACACGTAATAAAAACTAATTTGATTTTGATTTTGATTTTTTTTAATTTTATTAAGTCGATCAAAATTATAACATTTTATATTCTTATTAAAATAATTTATAATGCATAATTTATTTATAGTTCGAACAAAGGTATATAGCTAATTGGTTACAAATTCGATTTCAGCTATATATTATAAACTGATTTGCAGTCATCATAAATGGTAAATAGATTTAACCGCTCAACCGACACTACCTTTTGGTTCCCCCTCAACCGACACGACCTTATTTTGGCTCCGTCTGCCGCGTTCCATTCTTAATTCAAGTTTGTTCAAGTAAACTTCGTGTATACAAACAAAATTTGTTTAGTCTGTAGCAGAATAAACAACCCGTCGTATTAAAAAGTTTGAAGTGTGTCAACATTGTAGAATTTTTTTCGGTACAATTAAAATGAACATTTTACAATTTAAGTATCTATTTATATTATTTTTTCTCACAAATCTTAAACATATTTGAAATGAGATTAAATGTTAGATATGTTTTTAATTATATCAATGTATACTCACAATTCATAGTATTAATCTAAAATAAAATGTCAAAAAATAGTAGGCTCTACGTACCAGGAGTAATTTCTTTCCTGTCGAACGTTCTGTCCGTCGTCTACTGAAGCCAAACATGAACTGATGATCGTATACTGTCAAACAATCATCACAATGTAAGCTTTTGACTACCTTTAGCTTGACCAAGTCAATTGAAATGAAAGTAATTACAATAATTTCATTCAGTTACATGGAGACACAGTTCTCAAACAATTTATTTGCTGGCTGGACCTCTGCAGTATATTTCCATGTACATGCATGTCTGGCAGCGGGTGACGGAGCACCGACGGATTCTCAAACAGTAAATGTTTCAGTTACATAAATAATGTAACGTTAAGCTTCTGCTCCAGCACATTAGACGAGGAAGCCTCTCACCCCGCGCCACAGACACCGCGACACCGCACCCGACTTTCCGTAGTAAGAATTTTGAATTCGAAGTTGACATTGTTTTATCATGTGATGTATATGTCCTCAGTACTCGGTAGGCATGTTCGGCATGGTGGCGGTGGAAGTGACCGTCGTGACCTGGGTGGCGCTGCGCATCCAGCAGTTCCTGCACGGCCCAGAGGTGGAAGCCATCAAACACGCCATCGCCACGCGCGAGCACATCGAACCACTGCTGGAGCATCTGGCCTTTTACCATCCGCTGCCACAGCGGCTCAAAGATCTCATGGTGGTTAGAATTAACTCATTCCATGCTACAAGTACCAAAACAATAATTGTTTTTCGCCAAATTTGAACAGATACGAGGCGGCAGTATATTCTTGAAACAACAATGCAAACCGCTGGCAGAGAGCGTGGCAGTTACATGTAGGTAATCTGAAAATACCTGACACCCTCCACCGGTCGAGGGATAGAATCGAAACAAAGCCCCGTACGGCAGTTCGCAAGAAGCAAACACAGGTTAAAGGGTCATTGCTGATTAGACTAACGATGATCAAGTACTGAGCAACTAGTCGCGGAGAAGGGATCCACATTTACCTATTGTTACCGGCATAAAGTCTGCGTAGTGTTCCGGAGGGGAAGGCAGCCGGTAGACGTGCACATAGGTTATAACACCCTGGCCACGGGACATCAGCGCTCCTGTTGCATCTGTTACAGCTGTCTACTCTATATTATGTGTGTTTGTCCGCTCTCTTATTATTTATCTAATTAACGTCTAGCACCTAATAATGAAAAATTTGAATAATTAATGAACAAAAATGAATCCTAAAATTTAGCCTTAAATACTTACTTAATTTCATAAAATTAGTCTGTGTTTGATCTTCGACTTTATGACTATCTACCAAATTACATCAAAACTCGTCTACTGGTTTGACAGAGATTTCGTAACGGACAGACAGATTTTCGCATTTAAAGCATTGGCGTGGAAGTATGGATTACCACCAGTATTGGGTTTGGATATGTAAGTCAATATGACGCAGAGTCGACCAATTCTCAAGTGTGCCCCTCTTCGTGCTTCGTGCTGTCCTTTTTCTCCTTCGCAGTTCTAAGCCCTTTGTTTAAATGTTTTTTCCGACTTTCTGCCACGCATGCAACTAAAAAACTATTGTCAGTAACTAAAATTTAGCTGCATGATAATGAAAAAAGTACTAGTACTACAATATTGGTAAACAGTAAACAATATTTGTAAGTTCTGGCTACATACTAAGTAGTACTTCGTACAGGAGGCAGAGATGGACTTCCCACGGTATGGATGGGTGTGCGCAGGCGCCGGGATGGCGTTCTTGTTGCTGCAGATCACCGCGGTCATCGTCTCCGCCGTCGCCGCAGCGGTCGCCACGCCGCGCCGCCGCCGGCGCAGTCTGCTCGACACGCGCACCACCACCACTCCCCTCAGGTACACCCCACATGTCACCTTCGCGGACACTGCCACCGTTCAGACTAACAAGTGGAAAAATTTTAGATACACTAAGAACATTTTGTGTCAAACAATACATTTGTTAATAGTGAGGAGAATTTATAAATTATAGAACGCGAGCGTTCGCCGTTCATGTGGTGGCCACGTAGTGGTCACCTGGTGGTCACGTGATGGTCACAGGCAGTATTATGGCCAAAAAGTTTCTAGTTTAATGTAGCTCTAGACCTTGTTGACACCAGACCCTCACAAACTTTATGAGCTACGACAAGCTACGACGCGCGGTGTACGGTCTCGACATAATATAATACCGGTTACGGTGAGGAATCAGGGCTAAAAAAGTAAAAAAAAAAACCTTAAACACAGGAACCTCGCACACTCTGAATTTACCAACTCTTGTTTTTTACCCGATCGTTACAAGGTATGACGTTACATTTGCGAAAGTAATAATTCGTAAGTTATGCATCTCAAAAAATGTGATAAATATTTAGAGTTTTTGAAAAAGTCTATTGGAATTACTTTTCACGACCGCAAACAGTTGGCGTGAATAACCGATTTTTTAAGTAATTTTAAAAGAAGAGAAAAAAGTTTTTTTTTGGATCACAAAATTACTCGTGACTTTAACAGTTTTGTAAGAATGATTAACCGTACATTTCCTGACAATTCTGGAACTTTTCCCTTTTAAAAGCCCAATGTTTGTAAATTTAGCTTTGTAAGGTATCGAATATATTTGGTGTGTTGCACTGTGTTGCGTCGCGTCGTAGCAAGCAAACTTATGGCTTATATTTATGGACGCAGCGACGACGCAACGCGCTAATGGAGCCTCGCCCTTATTTGTTTAAGTAATTCTACATAGTATAAAACAAAGTCGCGTTCTCTGTCCCTATGTCCTTTTTGTATGCTTAAATCTTTAAAATTACGCAACGCATTTTGATGCGTTTTTTTTAAATAAATAAAGTGTTTAAAGAGGAAGGTTTATATGTATATTTTATACCCGTGCGAAGACGGGGCGGGCCGCTAATTGATTATATTTCAATGCACGCTGCAGTAGTAATCAGTTATCACTTAAATAAAATCATCCTATACTTTACTGCATTGGGGTTGGAGTTTTTATTCCAAATTTATGTAGACTGACTTCGGCATAATATGCACGAAGTATTAAAATATATAAAATAAATCAAAAATCAAATCAGACTTTTTTTCAACATAGAATTAAACTATCTCTAATTGAACGTCATAACAAGTCAACAACAATTACAATTAATATTATGAAAAATTAACGCCGACAACAATAATAAAATAACATTCATTATCAAACAAAAAGATATAAACTTAAAATATATTTATTTTTAAATAGCAACAAAATAACAACAATGCTACGTGATGGTTGAAGTTTGTGAAAAATTGTGTATTTTAAATATTAACTGTCAAATTGTAATATTTTCTTTTATAAACATTCATTTAAAATATTTTGCGTTAATATTTCACTTGTTGTCATGCTACGTCGTAC